>BKCP01003336.1:799914-813899 GCA_008636005.1 Striga asiatica
AAATTTGAAATGTTGTTAATATGATTATGATATATAGTTATAATATTTGTTTTAAATAAATTGAGATGCCTGATGAGAGAATGCATAAGCCATAGTCCTTTCCCTTTTAGCTGCAGCTGCTTCTCTCTCTTTTATCCTCTTCACAATCTCTTCCATGGTCTCAGGTCCACCACTCCATTCCACCTGTTTTAATTTTCTCACATAAAATTTTATTTACTAAATAAATAAATAAATCCAGATTTAAAACACAAAACTTCGGTTCGGTATAATTTTTCATGATATTCATCTAAAGAAGAATGAATTTTTTCAAAAAATGTTGAAATTAGTGTATCATTTTTCTTAAACATTCCAATTTAGTGGAGTAAAAATGAACTTTGAAAGACCTCAAGTTCATGGAGCTTGGCATCAAGTTTGAGCTGATTTTCGAGCTTTTTCTGCCTATTTCGGCTATCGAGAACCATTCCAAGCCACCGAGCTTTGATCTCGGCTTGAACTCTGCTCCATAAATGGATGTGATTTAGAGCTGAAGCTGCCTGGTTTTTCACAGAGTGGCCTTCTTCTAAAGCTCCACGAAACTTAACGATTCCTTTCAACCGGCGTAGACCTTTTCTTGCCTGTGATATTTAATTAAAAGCTCCAAATATTAGCTGTTTTGTCTCAAAAAAAATTTGTTTGGCAGACATTAGCTTCAGCAAATTATATAATTTTTTTAACACTAGAATTGCTCGAGGATAATTAATTAAAGAGGTTTAGGTTAGTAGCATGGATCATTTTGATTTGATTTAATTAATATAGGTTTATCACAGATTTTGCCTGTAATTGATAGTATACAAACAACTTATTAGTTACAGACAATGTTCTAGAAAGCGCTAGACGAACGACTATGGCATACCGTAAGGTCTTTAGGCGGAGATTGGATGGGGTTTAGATGGGGTCGTAAATAAATTAATAAATTTATTTATATTTATCATCATACATAATTTGGAAGATATATAATAAAGCAAACAATTTCGCGACAAACCATTTAATTTGTAGTTGGAATTCTAAGAGAAATCTCATTCCAACATAATATTGCTTTTATGTTGAATATTTTCAAAAACATTTGTTGATAATTTCTGTTGAAATAATTTAACCATTGGATTTTCCATTGTAATGTAATATTTTTATTGTAGAGGTTATATTTAGATAATCTAAAATCATTAAGACAGATTCGGTTAAAATACAGTTTGATAATCTCCAATTACAATATATATGAAATGTGGTGTGACATAAGATTAAAGATCGAAATATTATCATCAAAATATAGTTATAGTATACTCTTTAACAGATATTAATTAATTAAGTTCCATAAGATTTTCTCAATAAACTAAAACTGGTCTAGCAACTCACCTTATATGCCCTATAGGCACATTGAATTTTGGTAGCTGCAACATCTTGTGTTAGATGCCTTAGTTTTGCATTCTTTTTTGAGGTCCCATAAATGCCAAGAAATGTACCATCTTTCTTGGATATTTGATTTTTCTGCATCAAAATTTAAGTAAAGCAATTTGTATATATAACATATCTCTGTAAATTGAACTGCAAATTAGACATAGAATTAGCTAGACATCAACTTGTTTGTGTTTGTTTTGCTTTGATCTCTTTAGGCTTATTATGGTCTTCAACCAATCGCCCGAGCCCATGTTGTGTTGCTTGTGATCAAACTATATTTGCATCTGCAATCATTAATTAATCTAGCATAATATAAGGTTTATTTTACAATTAAATATGATCCTACTATATATTCAAATTCATCCGTGACATAATTTTGATCAAAGAGCAGTTACACATGATGCTATATTTGTACACGTGTTGTTAATCAAATGAAAGAAAGCAGAGAATGGAAATTGGAAATTCAATTAATAAATAAGTAAGAAGAAATTTAAGGGCAAACAAAACTACAACTAAATGGCATTGCTTTAAAATGTAAGATGAGATTATTGAAGGATTTTTTACCTGATTAGGGGTGATTACTGATTAGCAAGAACTACTAACTTATAACCCAACATGCATATACAAATAAAAGGGTTAGCAATGAAAGTGTTGTGGGTGAGTGTGGAATAAGTACCAAGAAATTGAAGAGCAAAAAAATAAGGGCCAATTAATATAATAATAAATATGTACCATATTTGAGAGGAACGTTGGAACTAGCTTGCACGTTTTATAATTAAATTGCAACTGCAAAATTGACAAAGCAACTGAAAGAGAGTAAGATAGTTGAGCTTGACAAAGAGTGTAATCTAAGTATGATAAATTCCGTGTGAGATATTATGAATGATCGTAGTGTTTGTGGAAACGGTTAGAAATATCGTATTTGGACAACATTTGTAACTCAAATGTGTTTGTAGTCGTCATAATATAATTCAATTAAAGTGATTTATAAAGTTTGTTATTTTGAATAAATAGAGTATGAAATTGTTATAAATCTGAAAGTGTGATAATAACATCATGAGATTGTATGTTTGTTGAAGAACCAAATTGAAAAATCAACAAGTATTATTTAGTTAGTTATGGCCCAAATGACGAAAATGTAAGAGCATAGTTCTGAAAAGTTTTTTCTCCCTTAAAAAATACCACCGAATTTCAGAATGATATGTAAAAATTATTGAATACAAAAAATAAAATTATTATGTGCGTTTAATCATTTAGAAGTACATATTCATACAAAGAAATGAAGAACAAAGAATTATTAAGTCATGGTTCATCAATGAAGAACAAATGCTTTTATTTGTTGGTTCTTACCTTCAGAATTGGATTATTTTATTTTTTTTTTTTAAAAAAAAAAAAGAATATATCAACAACGTAAATGAAATGAAAAGGATTAATACATAAAAGGTTGAAAAAAGAAAAAGAAAAACGTTGTTTTATGGGCATAATTCTGCAATGAAAAATTTTAAATAACTAAACTAATAAATGACGACATATAAAATCTGGTCCCGGCGGGGCTCGAACCCGCGACCTTCGGCTCATAAGACCAACGCTCTAACCAACTGAGCTACGGGACCTTGATAACAATAATTTTTGTGACAATCAATAAATTATTCTTATTTAAACAACAACACCGCGCGTATCTTTTGGACAAAACCTAAAAATTTAATCGAATATAAGAGCTCAATAAATATTTCAAATGAACATCCTTTTTCGCTTGAATTCGTATAAATTCTCTTTTGCATTACCAGAATTGAAAAATATTTGCCACACGATATTCGAAATACACTTATGAGACCTGAAAAATATCGCTTAATACCAACTAAATCAACCAAAGGCCGGAAAATGATTGATTATCACTACAATCCGTCGCAAGAGCCAATATTCACCCGACCAACGTGAAAAATTATACTTAAAAAAAAAAAGAAAAGAAAAAAACACGCATGGAACCTTCCAAATTCTGGTTCCTCATTTTAGACTATCCTTATCTCCAACTCAACTCAACCCAACCTAATAATTAAAAATTATTTTTCTCTCCTCCACCTACACAACTCAACCTTACAACTTAATTTATCTTTATCCCCAACCCAACTCAACCTAAATATATATTTTGTTTTAATTTATTTAAAAATTGCAATTTTATTCCAAAATATATCAAGTGTGGTCTCTATTTGTAGGAAATGAAAATATACGAATTTTAATATTATTTTTATTTTTTTAAAACAAAAAAATACACTTATCCAACCAAAATAGGACAAATGTCCCATTCTCCAAACACTACACAGGTCGCGACCCAAGATCACAACACAATGTGACCTAGGTCGCTCATTTTTCGTGACCTTCCTTGTTTTTCTTTTTTTTTAATATTTTTTTTTGTAATTGGTGACCCAACTCATGGGGTCAACGTTAAAGATGGTCTTATGGCCGATTGACCCGGCGGGCTGGGGTCCCAATCCAGCGGGTCGAGCCCATCATTCACATCTAATTATATTCAGGATTTTGCTAAAGTTCTCATAAAATTAGTTGGTCGTATTTTATATTGGAAAAAAAACTTTTACCCATCTGAATTATCACGATTTTGGCGCATTACCATATAAACTTTTTTTCTTAACAAACCACCATCTGAACTATACGGGTTTGTCACTTTGCCATCTGAAACCAGAATTAAAGTTGTTTTTGTCAAAAAAAAGCTTGTTTGTAAGGGTATTTTAGGAATTGCATATGTTGTTATAAAAAAAAAATGAACGACTGGAACTTGGACCTGGGAAACTATACTCGTGCACCCTCCAATATCCTACACAACCGGTTGATGAGAACTCATCCGGTAACCTTGACGGTGTTGAAGAACTCGAAGAACACCGACCGACGTAGTGGCCGCTTCCAGGAAGCTCATCGGGGTCGTCACCTGAGATGGACTCGGAGAAGGCACACTTGAGGATCGATTTAGGTGCTGCAGGAGATACCACAGAAAGAGACGGCAACTGTGAGACTCGCTTGTCTCTGGAGAGCACGTTGGCACTATCGGAGAAATGGATGAAGAGTGAGAGCGCGACGAAGGATGTGACGGAGATGCTTGCTGGACGGAGAATGTGCCGACATCGGAGAGTAGATGGCCGAGATCGTGGACGGTGCTGGGGAAGGCATGCCAAGGGACTGTGCACTGTCGGAATATTGGTGTACGGATAAGAGCAGAAAAACAACGCCAAATGATTTGTTCATTTTTTGAGGATCAAGATTTTTGGGAAGATATTTCGTCGAGTGAGCTGTCTTTGTAAAGAAAAATTATTAAATGAAAAGAAAAATGCGAAACAGAAATGTAGAATAAATGCTTTTAATCCTCGATTGATATTTTAGTTGAGGCATTAAGGAATTATTACATAACCAGTCGAGAACAATATTCGAGTGAGCCTTTTGAAATATATAGGTCTTGTTTTCTTGTGATTTTTTTTTTTTTTTTTTTTGNTGTGAGTATGAGTTATTGTGTGTATTCACGATATGTTGCCATCATATTTGATTGTATTGTTGTCGTGTTGAGACGTGAAATTCTCAGGTTCGAGTCCGTGTTTCGTGTTTGCTTTCTGGGTAAACATGGGAGTTGCATGTCTTGTACTTGGCTAAGCACTAGCCATTGCACATTGTTTTTTTACGTACACAAAGGTGGTTTTTTATGGACTTCGTTTTCTTCATTAGCTTGCCATTGCACATTAATATTACTTAAACATGGACTTTGTTCCTTCATTAGCTTCTCATTTTCGCAGTAAGTCTTGCATTGGTGTGATTTATAGATGCAGAATTGAAGGCATCTGGTTATTATACAGGTTGTTTTAAGCTTGAACATTTATCTTAAAATAATAAATGAAACAATAATAATATACAGTTGAGGAGTTGTTGGGTCTTTCTCTTCTGGAGTTAATAAGAGATATGAAAAAAAAATGTAATCATTATACAATTATTTGACCGACTGTGTCGGCGGCTCCGGCGACATAGCCGATCACGTTTCCGAAGAAGGCAAATAGTCTCGAGCATGACGGAGACATTTTTTCTGTACGAGACGTCGATAAGGAGGCCCGGGATGGGCCTTGGATGAAGGTGTGGGAGATGTCGGGCATGCAAAAGCTGGCCAAGAAAACGGCGGTGACAACAACCAGGCCCGGAGACGTCGGCGGTGAAGGCGATGAAGATTGCAGATGGAGAGGGAGGCACGTTTGTTGGTTGGCGACATGTGTTTCATTTTATTTTATTTTTTCTTAAAAAATATACACATTTTCAAAAATGTCCTTAAAAATCAACTTTTTTTGGTCAAAACTACTTTATATCCGGTTTAGAAGGCAAGATGAAAAAAACGTGAAGTTCGTATAGTGGTTTGTCAAAAAATATAGTTGATATGGTAAGTTGCAAAAATCACGATAATTCGGATGGAAAAAAGTAATTTACCCTTTTATATATTTTCACTTTGCCTCGTATACGTGTTGGTTGGATCAAAAAGTTCTATCCTGGGCATAGATATGTGTATTAACAGGAAAAAACAACATACATTAATACAGAAATTCTATGGTGCCCATATGGGCACCATATGATGCCATAAATCTCACGATCCAACGCCTAATATCCATTCTATCAATTCCACAATGGATATTAAGCGTTGGATCGTGAAATTATGGCACCATATGGTGCCCATATGGGCACCATAGAATTTCTGCTTGTATTTAAATAAACTTCGTTTGGTAGGACGAACTTATTTAAAAAGCTCGAGCTTATCTCATAAGCTTATTTGAGTAGCTTTTTCAAATTTTTATTTCAGCTAACTTTACCAAACACTTTTATTATATAAGCTACATTTTCAGCTATAAGTGATAAGCTTAAAAATTATTAATAAGCTATAAGCTAGCTTATCAGGTAGTTTTACCAAACATGGTCTTAATCACTTACAAATGTAAATAATATATCATTATTTAACAAGTGGGTAAGTAAATGGTGAGTAGATTAGTGAGCAATGTAATAATCTCAATTAAAAAGCCGGAACAATAATTTTAGAATTCTAAATTCGTTGAAAGCTCCACTCTTCTGTCTATCCATAATAGTGTTTCATTAGATAATTGTTTGCGGGCATAGTATATAACTAGTGTGTAGCCCGTGCTATTCACGGGTAAATAATACTAATAATAATTATACACTAAAGATGAGGATAAACAATATTAACTATAATTATAAATTAAATATGTGGGGTTACATGTGATAAAATTTACGGTATATAATCTATTGTAACAATATAAAATTATCTTGTATAAAGAACATAAAAAAGTTTATGTCTAAAATATTAAAATTGAGAGAAGATTTACATATTATATACCGAAAATTATTTCGTCATCAATTTGAGTATAAAATAAACGGAGGCTTAATAACTCCATGCTTTATGCATATGCTTCATTTATCAATTTTATATAATAAATTTAAAATCTCATTATTAAAATTTTTATTCAAATGTATAAAATAAACTGATGCTTAACAATTCCATGCTGCATACACTTCATTTATCAATTTTATGTAATTATTTTAAAACTTCGTTGTTATTAAGATTTTTAGTCAAACGTGTATTAACAAAATACACATTTTTGGGATTTGTGATGAAATACGAATAAATAATTTCTTTATAAAAGAAATTAGTATTTATTTATTTTTAAAATCAATGCAAACTCATAGAGAGTTTTTGTTCTTAACAAACTCATAGAGAGTTCTAATTAAATCATATTATTCCAACTTGAATTTCATGATGGTTTTAACTTTTAAAATCTATACACGTGGTCATAATCTATATCAAGTAAACAATCACCATAATTTTAGAAATCAGTATTTATCAGTTTTTGAAAATCAATGCAAATTGCTTGATAGTTTTTTTTTCTAAGTACTCCTACAGTTCTAATTAAATTATATTATTCAATTCAATTTGAGTACGAATTTAAAGTTTCAATTTGAAAATGAATTTAAAAATCTGTACACGTCTTGATAGTCTTTCAAGTAAACATAGTCCCATTTTTTTCTGTTATTAAGTTTTTGATTCCAACAAATGATGTGGTGAAGATTTATTAAGTGAGTACCTATGATGTATGGATTAATATCCAATGTTGTAGCATACTCTTTTTTTAATTGTATAAATATAATTTTGTTTTTTTTTTTTCTGTTTGCATGGACGGTATTTATAATTAGTACAAGTTAATTAAATGAAGTTCATTTTTTAATAAAATTCATTCATGTTTTTCTTTTTTTTTACTAAAATGAATGATGCAAACTCGTACCATTTTAAATTCTCCACAATTTGAATAAGAACTCCTTAACTTTTGAATACTGCTAAATTTCATGTCTATCATTATTTATGCGGACAATTTTGTAGGAAAGTTATTAGGAAATTGTTAACATTTGAATTTGAATTAAAGATTTGCATGAAAATTATTAGGAAATTGTTAACAATTGAATTTGAATTAAAGATTTTTTTTTTCTTTTTTCCCTATAAGTTTGTTAAAGCAACCATATCTATACTTATATAATAAGAATTACTATTTACCAAAAATAGTAAGTAAAAAAATGTAGCAACATTAATTACATACTATTTCGGGCAAGTTTTGTTTTTATCTTTTATTTATTAAATGAGAAACATTTAAATATGCCTTCAATCACGGATACTAAGTTTTGATAACCAAATTGCTCAATTTTGGTACAAATAAAGCTTTTAAAAATTTGAGTTTTATTTTAATACCAATCCTTTTTAAAATTAATTGATATCAACATTCACTAATTTGGGCAAAAAAAACTTGCAAGTTCATAACCCATAATAATTGTGTGCAATTCATCAAAATCAATGATATCACATAATTATGATTTGTATGTTTTCAGTCGTGTCGAGTTTTTAAAGAAAAAAATTATTTGGATGCCAAAAAATTTTGTGTAATAAAATAAACTTGCCGATCAAAAAAATAAAAAATCAACCGACACACATTCAAATTCTAAGAGTTCTTTTGACTAATCGTAAACACCCAAAAAATTCAAACATAAAGGTAAAAAAATCGAACATAAAAACCTTAAAAATAAAAATTCCACATTTATTTTTTGGGCTAAACAACTAAGATCAACAAAATCTACCGGCGCACACTCAAATTCGAAAGATTCTTTTGATTAATTGTAAAAACCAAAAAATTCGAACATGAAACTAGAAAAATCAAAAATAAAAACTCTCAAATTGAACAAACCATATTTGTTTCGTGCAAAACACCTAAAACTAACTAAATGAAAACTAAAAAAAAAATATGTATTTATAAGACCCTCAGTGTTAAAACGGTAAAGTTGGAAGAAGATAGATGAAAAAAGACGAAAGAAGAAGCTGGAAGCGGCGAAAAATAAAGGAAGAAATGTAGCCCTTGGTCCGATAATTTCACTATTTATACTATGTTCAGTCTAATATAACCCGATTTGCGTTGAGTAATCTGGATCATTAGATTATTTTTTCTGTTTTGTTTGGGCCGATATGAACTTTTGAAGCCAACATTGTAAATTCGGCCAATATGAACTTTTTGAAGCCCACATTTTTCAAAAACATTCATATTTTACAAGCCCAACATGATTAATATAAATAATTACACGTATCTTATAATAAGTATTTGTTAGGTTTAATTATAATCAGTGATCCGTGCTTTATTATATAATTTAAATTTAAATACAAAATTATGTTTTAAAAAGGACGGAAATAATAAAGCCTCGTGCATCGCACGGGTACTGTACTAGTTTTATTTAAACTTCTATCCATTCCTTATTTAGAAATTTTGAAATTTGTTTTGCTTGCTATATTTAGTAAATAGTAATTCTTTTTATATAAGTATAGATGTGGAGTTATAAATAGAAGGGTTTTCTTTTAAAACCTACCAAAACTATATTTGATTCTGAGCATCTCCAATAACACAATGTCTATTTTGATATGTATGGTATGGGGAAAGAAAATGAAAATATTTTGTCTCCAATAGTTAATGTCAATTATGAAATAATTTGATACATGTAAGATAATAATTGGTTGGTGGAAAGAGAAACATAAAATAAATAATATAATATAGAATAGAAGTTGTCTAAAAGTCTTTCTGTATCTAGAAAGACTTTTACATATTTTAAATGACACATTGGATGTGTGAGGCTACATGACAATGGAATTGAGTAATCCATAGATCACTGGAAATGTTCTAACTACTTCTCTGACCACATGACAATGGAATTGAGTAATCCATAGATCACTGGAAATGTTCTAACTACTTCTCTGACCACATTCTATGTATATAAAAGGAGGGATTTTATTTCACCTCTTAATATTATTAATAATAAGAACGAAAAAAATATATATATTATATCAATTAGTTATTACTTGTAGTCCTCCACTAAATAATTGTAACAAAATTAAATCTTTCGGATAATGATATTTTAATTTAATACGACTATACTCTTTCTTAGGGATAGAACTAAAAACTTCGCCTATTATGAGAGCTTCTATATCTATTCTGAGAGCTTCTATATCCTTTCTTAAGGAAAGATAACAAATTTTATTGGTTGGAGAAAAATATAAAAAAACTTAAGAATATATCCTTTCTTAAGGAAAGATAAGGAATTTTATTTTTATAGGAAATAATGTTTTTATTCGAATAGTAAATACTTGTATATAAAATAATAAAAATGAAATATTACTAACTAAAGAATATCAATATAATCAAATATAAAGATTACATAGATACATAGTATTCATAAGTTATTGTATTGATTACANATTATTGATTATTGTACTTTTAGCTAACTTACATAACATTGTGATGGAGCTGAGATACCGTCTAGCGATATGGAGACGAGATATCGTCTAGCATCATTGATTTAGGATATATATTTTTCATTTACTTTTAGTATTATTCTTTTTATGTTTAGCTAACTTACATAACATTGTGATGGAGACGAGATATCGTCTAGCATCATTGATATAGAGACGAGATATAGTCTAGCATCATTGATTTAGGATATATTTTTATTTTCATTTACTTTTAGTATTATTTTTTTATGTTTAGTATTTAATTGGTAAGAGAATAATTATTTATTAGCTTGTTTAATATAGGATATATATTAACTTCCATTTACTTTTAGTATTATTCTTTTTCATGTTCAGTATTTAATTGGTAAGAGAAAAATTATTTATTAGCTTGCTTAATAGACAAGTTGTTATTAGGGTTGTAAGAACCTTATTTAAAGGACTTATTCTCTTGGATGTAGGCAACTGATTATTGAAATAAAATACATCGTTTGAGATTTAAATCTCTTTTATCTTCTCCCATGGTTCGGGACAACCAAACGAACCGCGACGACATGGCTAGGGGCCGAGGAAGGTTGCGGGGATTTCAGAGGTGGGCTTGGCAGACGAGGCTTTGGTGGGGCGCTCCGCCAGCAGAAGACGGCATAAGTTCCTGGTCCGACATCAACCCGTTTGGTGGTCGTCCAGCCCGACAGGATGCCGATGAGTTCGGCGATGGCCGCTATCGCAAGCAGTGGCGACCAGACATGGACTTCGAGGACGTCGAGGGTTGTGCGGTGCATCGTTGGGTTGAGGGTTGCGGAGACTACCAGGTTCGCCATGCGCGACATTGGGATGAGGGTTTCGCCGGCTTCAAGGGTTGAGAGGTGCGATGCAAAGACGAAGACTTCGACGAGTTCGGTGGCCGCAATTTGTGTCAGGGTGATATGGGTTTCGGGAGGCCAACAGTGTCGGTTGGGACGACGTTCGGCGGTGCGGGCTCGTGGTTCAGGGGGTCACGAGCATTGTTCACCGAGGAAGTCGACGACTCCGACGCAGACGGTCTCTACGACGGTCCGCCGATTTTAGATGAGGAGGCCTGCGGGAGATGGAGGAACATCTTTGCAGGGACATGGGCCCCGCCCTCGTCATCCATTGTTCATGTTTGTTGCCACGTGTGTTGTGGAACGTAACGAAGGATGTTCAATGGTCGTATTTCAGAAAAGAATTTGCTGTAGTTTATGGATTTATGCTTGCCCTGGCGACGATATTTGATAAGAAGTCTAATCCTTTACAAGAGCTTGGGACGGGCCCATGCAATACAATTGGGGGGAATTCGAGAGGGAGATTTACATGTTTGGCAGGCTTTGGGATGTTACCCAGTGACATGGCTTTCTGGGATTAAATTAGGACAAATAAAAGTTGAACTATTAGTGTCAAATGAATGGTCACCAGATATACGATATCTTCTTACTGCCACAGCAGGTCGACAATGGGATCGTAATATCTTTCCACAATAGCTCAACTATAATAGATCTATTTAACGGTAGCCGATCATGGGTGTGGTCTCGCCGTTTGAAGACGAGATTATACCTGGTTCGAGTGAGAATCCTTTTCGACAGAGGAAGAATGATGGAGACGACATGTCGTCTAGCATCATTGATTTAGGAAAAAAAATTATTTCCATTTAACTTTATTGTTATTCCTTTTATGTTTAGTATTTAATTGGTAAGAGAATAATTATTTATTAGCTTGCTTAGTGGACAAGTTATTATTAGAGTTGTAGGCAGTGAAGGACCTACATGAGGTCACGGCCCACCCTGATTTTTTTAAAAAAATTATCATATATATACAAATAAAAAGAAAACACTACAAACTTTGGATATTTTTTTTGCAATATATAAATAATTAAAATTTATTTTTTATGCTATTTTAATTAAATTAATAATATTATTTATTTATTGAGAAATATACTAGCAATTCTTATATTTTACATTTCTAGATAAGTTTTTGAAAATGTTTATAATGATTTACTCTGTCGGCCTCTTAATTGTAAATCGATTGAGTGAGTTATAAAATAGATTATTTAGTTTTATTGTATGCAATGTGCTACAAAAGTACTTCAATTTTAATCTAATTTTCAATCAAAAAAACTTATTTTTATATAAATTATAGATGTTGATCTTAAATTATAAATACATGAAATCTCCTTTTTTTTGTTGTTTATTTTTTTAAAAGTTTGAGGGTTTCTAAGTTTTTAGAAACTTGATTGTACACATATCGATATTTATATTTATAATTAAACATATTTTTATATGAAATGCGCATTCCCAACTAAAGTACAAGTTCGTTATAACATTTAGAATCTAACTCCCTAAGGAAAATTCCTAGATCCGTCAATGGTTGTAGGAGCCTTATTTAAAGGACTTCTTCTCTCGGATGTTAGGCAGTTGATTATTGAAATAAAGAATATCGTTTGAGATTGAAATCTCTTTTTTCTTGTCTCACTTGTACACTTCCCTACATCAAAATGTCCATTATTAAATAGTACTTTGGACCTTTTGTGGTAAAATTATCGCCAATGTAAACAAAATATTGTATGTGAGAGTGGATTACGTCCATTTTCTGACTTAAATCAAACTAGTGCAATACCCGTGTATTACACGGGTGTTGAATTAGAAAGTTTTTGTAAAAAATATTATTTTTTTTATTTTTTTAAAAACTAAAATAATTTAATTTTATATAAAACATTACTTTGGGTTTTAATTAAATTGTCAAATTATATTTTTTTAATCATAATAAATAAACACCAGTACATTAAATGAAAATGTCAACCCGTGTTAAATTTGTTTACTTATATCATATAATAATATCGATATTATTTACTATTACATAAGTATAAAAATATATATCTTAAGTAAATAGAAATATTATGGTGATATGTATATGCATAACTGTAGAATATGTTTACTTAATATTAATATTAATTGAAAAATACTTTTATTTTTTAATTAATTTTAATAAATAATTTTATTATTATAAAGATAAATATAATTTATTTATTTTATATATACAATACAGATGTCAAATCGAAGCTCATCAAAAGATGATTAATTTGATATATTATAAATGTAAAACCGATAAGAAATACAAAAGTTATCAACTTTTAAAATATATTTGCAATTCAATGGTTATAATAGGAAATGATATTAAAATACAATTAATATAAATATTAATTTATATCTAAGCCTAACTCCAAAGCATGATTTTTTGCCAAATAGGATTTCGAAGCATGAAAATTTACAACGTAGGCTCAGCGCATTCTGAATTTAATAATAAGCAAAATATTAATTGATAAATAATTTTATTTTCTAATTAATTTCAATAAATAATTTTATTATTATTATAAATATAAATATAATTTATTTATTTTATATATACAATATGGATATGAAAATATCAACCCGTGTTGAATTTTTTTACTTATATCATAATAATATCGATATTATTTACTATTACATAAGTACAAAAATATATATCTTAAGTAAATAGAAATATTATGGTGATATGTATATTCGTAAGTGTAGAATATGTTTATTTAATATTAGCAAAATATTAATTGATAAATAATTTTATTTTCTAATTAATTTTAATAGATAATTTTATTATTATTATAAAAATAAATATAATTTATTTATTTTATATATACAATATG
>BKCP01003336.1:814089-843615 GCA_008636005.1 Striga asiatica
TCTAAAACTTAAAGTTTATTACCATGACAATTAAGTAAGAATATACTCAAATGTTGATGCCAGTTAAATTCAGCAACCTGTTTAATCTTCTGAGCAATATACATAACCAACAACAGAAAGCCATTTCAATATGAAAAAGCAGTACAATGTTTAAATTAAACAATTAATTACACACAAACCAAGTCATTCCAAAAACCTGAACAAAGCTACTATAGCTTCAGACTGAGATCAACTATTTCTCCCTTTTCACTATTGCCATTGTTTCCATAGTTTGTATTTTGACAAGTTCCCAAATTATTTGAAAAATATCTTGAAGAATTTCCCACCAATCCACTCCGTCGATGGAATATTCCGCTGTTGACCGATTCCTGGACGAGAAATCAAATCTAAGAACGATAAAATTATAGGGAAAAAAATGGTGGCAAGTTAAACATCAATTTTCACCATATACACATATTTCATATTGAATTGTCAATTTTCAAAACTAAAATATAACTTGATCACATTATAAATATGGATTTTTTTGGCTATATTTTTGTTGACATACCTTATCAGCAATACCAGTCCTGTTTTCAGATAACTGTTGCCTATCTTGAAAGGAATGGTCCAACGGTGGAGAATCGACAATCGATGGAGGAGCCAATGTAAGGAAGTCTCCATTTAGCTTCATATTATCGCTCTTTAATTTTTTCAAATTCCTTTCTTTCGAGTACCAAACGCGATCTCTGCAAAATTGTGAAAGAAATTCAGTGTGATAATTCAATAATTATAATATTTTTTTTTTTTTTTGAAATATGATTCTTCCTAGAAGTTCCTTTCAAGATTAAACAACACATTTAAAAGTAAATGAAATGTGATTCTTCCTAGAAGTTCCTTTCAAGATTAAACAACACATTTAAAAGTAAATAAAATTAGCTAATGAAAACCTGATCAATTTGTTTTGTGGTTCCATATGAAGTGTGTACTCATTGGTGCATGAAGCTGATTGGTCTGATTTAGTCAATGTGGAAATATCATTGGCCTCTAGAGAGAAGGGGTAGGACTTCTTGCCAATAATCTACATAAGATAGCATTATAATAATTAACCAAAATCAGATTTATTAACTCACCATCTAAATAGAAATTCAGAATAGTTACTGCAATAGCCTGTTGGATTTGGAACTTCTTTTTTTTAAAAAAATACAAGAAACTTTCCTAAGATTTTGTAATGCATTGCACTATAATTACCATTCTTTTTCCTATAAGAAAAATTATTTGGACCCCTTGGATACAGATATGACCACAAGTTTTATGCAGCAACTTATGGTTTTAAGTAATTATCATCATCCAAATTTACAGGTTTAAAAAAGANATATATGGATCTTAGATAATCACAACCATATAGAAACATTTCTAAAAATTAAATGGGATGCAGATATATGATGATCCTAGCAATTATCAAGTAAATCATTTTATTGATTAGAAAAAAAAAAAAGAATGAAGAAGCTTTTATTTGAATACAGAGAAAGAACAAGGTTACCTTATCATTCTCTGTTAATGCACAGGTTTTAGGATGAAAACTTTGAATTGAAGGGAGCTCCATCTGCAATTACCAGGTTCAACACACAAAAAATTAAATGAATAATTAGCATCATACATAAAATTAACACTAATAACTTTACAACAACACATAGTTTCACCTTAATAATAAATTGATCGTTTACAAGAGTTAACTAACCAATGAAGGAGATATTGGAGCCAAAACCGGCACATTCGACTCGAACCCGAAATTCATTCTCGACTCAAATCGACTCATATCATGATTATGTTCACTATTCCAAGATTTAGGCCAATTTTCATGTCTTTGGCCAAAAAGGGCTCTAGAGACTAATTCCCCTTCACTTGAAAGTCGAATCGAATTTTGGTGCCAAGACTCGGTTTTTGGGACTAATGGTCGAGTAGAGGGGCGAAAGCTCGGGTCTTGAAAGCCTAAAACTGAAACATTAGAACTACTCTTATTAACATTTTGTGAACTAACTGCATTTTTGGCCAAGAACTCATTCCTTTGTGTTTCTTCAAGTATGATTTTTTCAAGCTGGGCAACACCTAATCCTCTTTGTGGAGCCTTTTTCGGTTTAGTCTTTTTTGCTGAAGTGGTTTCTTGAGCCATTTTTTACTCTGAGCCATGAGAACTCACAGAGAAATCTTGCTGGTATTTAAGAAAGAAAAATGGAAAGTGGTNCCCAAGATTTGTGAGAATCACAAAAATCTGAGGAGTTTGAATAACACGAGACCCCAAATGGTAAAGCTGAGGGGAAATTTAAATAACCCAGATCACAATCATTTAGATTGCATAAAAAATATTAAAAAAATATATATATATCTGAACTTTCATGGGTCAAGATTGCACCTTTAATAGAATAAAATTGAAGATCAACCCAATATATTCTGCATAGATGTCTGAAAATTTGATTCAGGAAATCAAGGAGATATGAAAAAAACAATAGGAAATGTCTATTTTGTTTTCCAAATTCAAGCTGTCTAAATAATAAGTAAATCCATGGCATGCTATTTGAAAGCTTGGCCTCTATCTTGCAATCTAATTACTTTATTTGATTTCCTACAATGTTAGAAAAGTGGAATTTCCCAAATGGAGAAAAATATATGTGGTGTAAGGTGAGGTCTGATTGTGCATGTTAGTACCAATTTAGGATATAATTATTATCATTATTATTATTATTTTACCAACCAATCTAGGATTATTTTACTTGTTTGGAATTTGCAGTTTTTGCAAGTTATGCGGTGGGGTCCCCTACTCTTCTTTTGTATGTTCTCTAGTTCATCCACTGTTCTAAAAGCGTTAAACGGTGTCAGGCCGCCTCCGATTTGCACAAATCGGCCAAAAAAATCGGCCAAGCGGCTAGACGGCCCTGGACGCTCCTAGGCGGACTTGGCGGCACGGCGCCCAGGCGGTTAGGCTGCGTCTAGGCATGCATAGGCGGGCTCGACGGTAATTTTTCATTTTTTTTTATTTTTTTTAAATACTAATTACATTATTTTGTTCGCATATTTTTCTTTAAAATATATTAAAATTATTATTTAGACTTAGGTGTGTGGATTTATTATAAGTTGAGATAGTTTTATTTGGTATGTAGTTAAATAAATAAAAAATACGGTATTTAATATTTATTTCTAGGCCCCGATTAGGCGCCGCCTAGGCCCCGCCTAGGCACTCTAGGCACTGGTCGAGCGCCTAGCGGGCGCCTAGTGACTTTTAGAACACTAAGTTCATCACCATGCATTCTACCATAAAATAATTGCCGTTTATTTCACTTGTCAATGTGATGTAGGTAAACGTACGAATGAGAGGATATAAAAGAAATTTCACTCTCTAATACTATATTTTCTTATTCAATGTCAACTGAATAGAATAAAAGAGGGGGAGTCTTTTATACAAGGCTCCTAAACGCTAACAATAATTTGCTCACCAAGACTAAACATAAATAACAAATAACTATTAAATGCTAATAATAATAATAGATACTAATTAAACTACTAAATATTATTATACCAAGAATAATAGATACTATTATGCATCATTCTCCCCCAGTTGAGCAGGATTCGCCCTTGAATTCGACCCAATCTTGTTGTCGGTGTGTGGAGTCGTACCCATGGCAGCAATCGCCCGTCATTTTTTCCTATCGGGCACGAATGTTGAATGTCGTCCAACAATTTAGTAGTCCTCGCAGATGCCATCCCAGGACAGGCACACATTTGATCATGTCTCTCATTAGGATAATCAACAATGCACATATAAAAGAGTGGTGCAATGTTCAAAATCGAGCTTGTATAGTGAAGAAATCCTTCTTCAAATTTGAAGACCATTCCATCAGCCATGTCAACAATGTCTGTCACAAATCCACCATCAAGCCACAACAAGGCATTAGATGATAGGCCTTTATAAAGACAATCTGATAAATTAACTCTGAGCCCATCAAACTCAAAAAACACTTCAATAGCATACAACTTTTTGGAGTCAATACTAACTATTATCCTAAGAGCGTGTTCAGAACTAAGCTCCCAGCCCCAAGAGCATACTAGGTTGCACGCTTCCATAATCATCAATATTCATTTGATCATCACTTTTATTTACGTCCCCAAACTCCAGCAAAGTAGAGACAACAACATTATAAATACCTTCCACATCGAAAATGATGTAGTGCGAGAAATCTTCGGGCAAGTCATCCTCCGACCCCAGAGACTCGTCAAAAACTGACGATCCGTCGTAAAAGACAGTTGCATCGACATCACCGATCTCCTCGACAAACAATGCACGCGATCTTGCTAGCCACGAACAAGCGGCCTGCCGGTGGCTGACCTCGCCGCCACTAAAGCAACGCAGCCTGCGGACAAAACTAAACATTGGAAATACTCCTCAAGTTAGAGGTGGCCAAGGGCCACCCGGCCCGTCGGCCCGGTCCAGCCTGGATGCTTTTGTTTGTTGTTTAAATTTTTTCTTTTTCTTTTTTATTTGAACGGGCCCAAACTCGGGCCAGGCCCAACACGTGCTTTGGCCATGTCTACCTGAAGTAAGCGGAAGACACGATTAATGATTTTGAATTTTGCAATGATTAGCTTTTAAATATGTCATACTCAAATGAACTGAAATTTGAGCCTTAAAAAAACCTCGAGAAATTAGTTAACAACATTGCCAATTATATTCATGAAATTATCATGGATGGTAAAAAGAAACATGATTGATGATTCAGAATTGAGGTATGGTACTCTTCCAATAGCTGTAAACGGAAATATGATTGAAAATTAACCCTTCAAATCAGCTCAAAAAAAGAATAGTTAAAAATATTAGTTATTTAAACACTGTCGATAAATTACTCAAAACCAAAGGGAACAACAAATACGGCATGTATATTATCCTACAATTAGCCAGTAGGAGAATTTTTTCACCGCCTTCAAAAAAAAAAAAAAAATGTCTACATTATACAACAAAGTTGAACACATTTTTCTTGCACCTCTTCTAACGATAGCCCCCCCTTCCCCTGCCTCGACCACGGCCCCTCCAGCCTCTTCCAATGCCACCTCTAATATCGTTTAATCCTTCAAAAGCTCGGTTAACGAGTTGATTTTGTGAACCACCTGCTCCTCGACCCTTCTTTGCTACATTTGTCCCAGACCCATTAGCAGCATTTGCACTTCGTTTTTTACTGCGAAAATGTAAGCAATTTCATTCAAAAATTGCAAAAGTATGCATGATTAAGAGTGTTGGTAAAAATCAGGAAATTTCTTCTATGTATATATATTATATACCCTGTGGCAGTAGCAGCACCAGATGTTGATGCCGGTTTAGGAACTTCTTTCCAAGATAAGTTGATCTTTTTCTGGTCCCCGATAAATGAAGGCGCTTTCGAATGCAAAGGCTGCACACAAATATTAGATAAATAAGAAAAGAGGAAATGTTGGAATAGAGAGTCTAGTCGTTCAAAGTAGGGAGAAACAAAAAATAAAAATAAAAAAAAAAACAAAAAAAAAAGGTTAGATTCTTGTAAATATTAAACCATTAGATTCTTGTCAATATTAAACCATGGATGTTTTACACGTACTCAGATAAAACTTGATCCACCTTTAATAATAAAACTTGATCCACCTTTAATAATTTTCTACACAAAATTATTTTTCGAGGGGAAGAAAATATTTACCGGGGTCATTGCAAGTATATTGTTGCAGCTCCGAAGACTAGCTGTAGCCTTCTGCTTCTGCTGCTTCTGCAAGAGCACGCTCGGAAAGAACAAAGGAACATAATTAACTCAACTGAATCAACCAAAAATAATATATCCAGGAAGGACTTGATTGATGTTAAAAGCAAGGGAAAACCCACAATAGTTTCTTTATCCTCATCTGTCTTTGCAGCTGTCATTGCTTTATTGTGCTCGGTCATCCCCTGGGTCAATTTCTTATTCATTGTCTTTGCTAATTCCTCGATGGTGCTCAATCTATACCATCAGAAAAATTAATATCAACAAACTGAAATTTCACAAGAGACCCACAAATTCTTGCAGCACAATTATTTCAGTAANAATCGATATCATTTTGGATGTATAAAATATGCTTGTGAGATTCCAAGTTATAAATTCATTCATGAAGTACCTCTCTGTAAAATCTTTATATTGTTCTGAAAAATCTTCCCCAAGTCTGTCTGAAGGTTGCCCAGTGACGATCTTGTAGCCACAAAGGCTATTAGTGGCATTCGGAGTCTACAAAATATAAGGGGTGAGTGGTGGTTGATGTAAAATATACAGCTTAAAACACAGTCAAATACAGCATAATTATTACCTTGTGAGCTAAATGGTGAAAAGCATAAAGCAAACACTCAATACATGTAAAATTTATCTCTTCAATTTTTCTCCGGACCATGTATTTCTGTGAGAAAAAAGAAAACGCGTATAAAGCATATTGAGAAAAGGCTCAGAATGGTTAGCATAAATTAAATTAACAGGATAATACACCATGGATCAATTTGTCAGCAGACTCAACACTAGACTGTAATTTATTTATCCACCTACAGGAGGGTCAGCCATCTCCTATTCGACATATTCCTAATTTCGCATATTTTTAAAAATTAAATTCAATGACCAATATCAGTCAAAGGTTATAATATTAGGAAGGATCAAGCGCTGGTATCTAATGTAAAAGGTTACAAAAATATGTGAGGTGTCAGGTACACAAACAAGCATCAATTTTCTAATCAGAAATACTATATAAGCAACATCATATTATGAATGATGCCTTTTTATTCTCTCTGGGAGAAAAGGTACCTTTGAAAGTTGAACAACTGATGGAAGAAGTTGTCTTGAATCTTGTGGTTTAGCATATGGTGAACATTCGGCAAGGTTCTTGAGCAAGTCCAGTTTTCGTTCTTCCGGTAGCTGATGTGGAAAAAGTTGAATAGAAAACCCACCATAAATCCAAAGCAACGAGAACAAGGAGTCGTATTCCAGTAGTATGATGAGATACAGTTAGGTTTTAACTTCCCAGTTATCCAACATAATTGAATTTCTTTCAATAATTTCAAATGAAACTTAGCTTTTTCAAGTATGTTGAATAAAGATGAAAATTTTGGAAAGAGCTCTTGGCCTGGCAAGAGGTCAGATCACAAATATCTTCACTGATACATTCATTTCTCAATAATTATTAATACTAACCAAGCTTCCACCAAAGAGTGATCCCACATTGTGATAGTAAGGCAGTGACAGAAGAACATAAACAATTAAGGGCGTGTTTGTTTATAAAATAACTCAATCCATACTCAAAATATAACTCAACTTTAACTTAACTCCACTATCCTCAATATTATTAATATAATTAAATAATAACAATCAATCATTCTTACACATTCCATCAACTTTAATTCACCATTCACTCACTCATCATTTTAACTAACCATCACTTCACATCATCTATCCTACTTTTATATCAAATCAACTTTAATTATTTTATTTTAAATATTATTTTAATATAAAATCAAAATCCCACTAACAACTAACTATACAACATTTTTCAGAATCAACTCTTGTTAACCAAAAAAAAACGTTTGAGCGAATATATTTGTATCCAAGCATGCCTTAAATTAGTCAAATGAGAAGGGGTGTGGAAGAGGTAGAAGATTAAAAAATGTCAGCAGATATGATTAATTGTAACAGAGAACAAATGCAAAAGCTAACTGGCAGCTATGGCAGATGCTTGTTTAGGGTAGAAAGATACAAACACAGACAGAGAACACTGTAAGGCAATAAAATAACAGAAAAAACTGATCAGGTGTTGCCAACTGAAATCTTCAAATCAAAATAATCAGTCAGAAACTAGTCAGCAGCACACCTTACACTTTACCTTATCAAAAACATGGATAATTTGCTTCGTCAGATAACTGAAGAACTTGCTGCATGATGCACCCCTCTGTCATGGCATATATGCTTGAGTTCAAAATAAGGTCACAAATATTAAAAATTAACAAATTATTAAAAGTAGTGTTTACCATGAAAAGGGGAAGCGCCATTTGTAGGCAGGATATAAATCGAGCAATGTGATCACCATCTGAAACCTGTTGAAGCCATACGTAAAAGATTAACAAAATGAAAATTAAAACATAATTCCAAGTATTTCTTCATCTATAACACAGACCACCAACATTTGCATAAAAACCATACACAAATAAAGTGTAAGAACAGCCATTGCATCTAAATCTGTCATAGATATAGCAGTAATTTTGATAGTGGCAACACGATAAATGCTGAAATTAATGCGAGAACTAAAATAAGAAAAATTTAGGCATCAAGATTAGAGAGTCCATTAGCTATTGATAAGTTACTGAGCATGGAAAGGCAGTTTAAATTAAGACCAGTTCTTTTAGCATGCCCAAAAATGTTAACTCGGGCGAACAAAAACAATGCAAGAATATGATTCAGCAACTACACCATTAAGGTTTTCTGAGTGGTGTGTTGGGTTCGGCGGCGGGGGGTGGGGGAAGAAAGAAAAGAGAGAAACAGAAAACAATGTCGAGTATCAACAAGGTTAAACAATAGACTTTCCCTTAAATAAAGACCGTAAAAGAGTGACCAACAACTATGCAATTATGCAAACACTGAAAAGCAGATAAAACACTTTTGTCATAACATTTGAAGAAACATGAAACATACATCAAATTGAGCATCAAGATCAGCCTGGCCTTCAATAATCTCAACAAGTTCTTGAACTCGTTCCACAGGAGCATTCTGCCCAAATAAGCTCAAGCTTTTCAAGAAGTCCATGAACAATTTAAACTCTGCTGCTGTCACATCTTGCAAATTCTGGAAGGGAAGCATATCAACAAAAAAGTTAGTGGACATATTAAGCTTCAACAAATGACAATAGATATCACTAATCTAGGGCGCGAGTGGAAAAAGTCGGTCTAAAAGGAATATCAGATAACAAGGAAGACAAAAACAGGCTAGAAAGAATATCAGATGACAGAGACAAAAATTCAGCTACAATGCAGCACCTGTTTCACCAAATTAGTGATGTGTCTCTCCATTTCATCTTTCGGCTTCAACAACTCAGCTTTAAGAGGAAACACCTGAAAATTGGAGGGTTTACAATTTCCGAACAGCAAAAAAAACTCTCAGAACAGAATTACTCTCACAATCAGCAATCATTTACCTTGTCCCTAATAAAGCATAGAACTTTTTCCCGAATGCCCTCCCAAGCACTGAGATCCTCTGCATTTCGATCATCAGTGCTGCCAATGTGCTTAAACAAAGCTGTTAATGAAGCTGCAACACATGCAGACAATGACTTAAGGTACATACCTGAGTACAATCCACACTAAAAACTGCACAAAGAAAGATTAACCAGGCAGTCAAAGCATTGGTCCACATAAATGACTGGAATTTCTAATTAACGAAGTCAATGACACAAAAGTCTAGGTAATGTAAAAGCTCTTACTATGAACTTATCCCTACATACGAGTAATATAGAAAGTCAAAATGTGCCTCAAATAAATAAAAAAACAGTCAGAGTTTCTCCTCTCCACAAGTACAATGTTAGCCAGTCCCTTCCGGCCATCTTGGATGGTAGAAAAATTATGAGAGATGATGCACTGCATAACTAATTGGAAAAACCAGACCTCCCAAGCAAGAAGGTAAATACTAAAAGAAACAAAATTGTTATCTTCATTCAACATACTGCCTGGAACATGGAACACATGAATACCAACCAGATCCCATGGTATAATGAGAGTTATAATATTTGAAACACTTCTCTTCGCCGACACATTGACACTTTCGACGTCTCATATCAAGATTCCTGGATACTGCATGCATTATGGCAAGAGAGGACTCATACTTTTCAGCAAGGAAGTAGAAAGAGAATCTACTTCTCAACTGTTCATCACCCACCATGCAGCATTCTAAAAGTTCCTACCACCTTCCATCTCATGACCAATATGTCAGATGCACTTCAGCTCAACTTCTTCCAAGGCTTGTCTCTGACAAGCCCCACCATCCAACAAACCAGATTCACTAGCTGACTTTAGCACAGAAGCTCATAGTGTGCTGTAGATGGAAACAAATACAACGTACTGGTAACCGTACCATAAAACTTGGGTAGAAATTATATAAGGGTGTGAGGATCCTATTAAAAGCTATTACTACATGATAACTAACCACATCTTGCTATTTTTTATTACCTTATGCACCCACTACTAGAAGTTCCTCTCCTTAGTTTAGTATATAGAGAATACAGGTGCGAAAAGATACATATATAGGAATATCTATACCGGACAACACAAGATAAACCAACACCTTTCCTCTCCCATGATGAAAATCTCTCTTCAAAATCTACGACCTTACCCAACAAAATCATGCGTCTACAAGCGGCTCGAGATGACAACAGTTCCAACTTCCAAAGAAACATGATAAAACTGAATTATGGAACCCTAGGAAGAATCCACAAGGTAAAAATTACCATTCAAACAGCCAACTGATGACGTATCTGCCGACTGTCAGGACAATACTAGGAACAATCCACAAGATACCATTCAAGATGCCGACTGATGACCTAGTTTACCCGGATGTAATGCAATTCAGGAACTGTTTCTTGACAGACTGCTCTAACGAAAAGCATTTTCTCAGTTCTTCATAAGGCAAAAAGAACTGCCATTAACTGAAGATCCAATTACAGTCAACTGCATTTAGCGGTGGCCACAAACTAACTTCAATAGCTCAAAAATTACAATCAGCTATTCATTTTTAAATTGCGGGAATGAAGTAAACTCCTTTCCAGCACAACAGTAGAGGGTTGTGCTCTGTGGAGGTCTACAAGGCAAACACAAATGTTTCAAGTCCAGAGGGTGCAAGCCAGTAATATTCAGTTCATGGCAAAGTGCACCGGTTAGTATGTGATTTGGTTAGAAGCACTTCAAACAGAGAATAATTTTGCAATACCCATTGAGAAACAGCACAGATAACAAATTTAGCATAATATAGCATCACATTGCAAGGTATAAGTCATATTTTTTCCATAATCCTTCAATTTGATACTTGGACTCTACGTTTAACACCCGAAAGAGTAAGTTCATAAACACCACTATGGCTGATTATGACCAAGGCGAAGGGACTGTCTACCAATTTAATAAAATTAATAATAATTATGTCGAGACCAAGAATCTCATAAAACAAGTCTTCACTCACTAAGAAATTTTTTATACGTGATATTCCAAAGATTTGGAAAGATTCATAGAGGAATTAAGAAAAAAGGACTGAAAAGGAAAAAATAGATATTTGCAAAGAAAATCATTCATAATTGGAACTTACTCTTGACATCCTGCCGCAATAGCGTCATAAGGGCTTTATGCACAGCATCACGCTCCACATTGTCACCTAATCATGACCATAAAAATAAAAAACTAACATAGAAAGACAACTAAATAATCTATTAAGAATCCTGCAGAGATTTCATAAACTAAAATACCAGCAACGAGGAGTTGACCAAGGATGTCAACTATTTTTGCCAGATTTTCAGGTGTATCTCTGCAGAACAGAGGAAGCCCGCGAATAGCTTGTACACGGACCTATAGCAATCATCAAAAAACCAACAAATCTCTTAGGTGTGTGAGTGTGTGTGGACAAGCTATATACATGTGATGCCTTGAGGATAAGATGTAACATCTGAAAAAACCAAAAATATACACAGCAGAAAATTTTGGTTCGAGTGACAATTCCAGCATCCTGGGCTCTAATGAAGTTATAATTTAACTATTTTATCATGCTTGGCATACTTAACATGCAGAAGATATGAAAAAATTAAGGTTTTTCTTTGAAGATGCACTTACACCAAGCTCCTCATCCACGCATAAATCCAAATGCTGATCCAAAGCTTGCTCAGAAAGCTCGGGGAAATACTTGAAAAACCTCGGTATCATCTGCGCCGCCAATTGCTTTGCCTTCACGCTGCCATTTGCTGCAGCTATTATCCCCTCGTAATCCTTCCGATTCTGCTTCTCAAAAATCAAACACACATACACACAAGACATAAATTTAACAACAAGATCAAACTAAAGCAAGAACGAACAAGTGAAATGAAACTCTGGAATCCAGTTAAAACAATGATTAACCTGAGATTTATCTGTGGCTTCGTTGAGCTTTTCTCCGTGCTCGTACAGCTTCTCGATGTCCCGCGAATCATCAGTAACATCCGCCATAGCCTGATTGGATATCAGAAGACAGCAATTCCAAACGTCGCTGCTCAGAATGTGTGATTTGTGCGTGGGGAGAACTGTGTTAGGGTTTTTGTGAAGGTTGCAGAAAGCTTCAGGGAGAGGGAGAAAGTTTTTTAAGTTGTAATTGACTACCACTGGGTCCGCAACGCAATTACCAACACTATTTTGGTCGGTAGTGAAATATTCCTAAAATGAAGGGGTATAATATGAAAAAATGAAAAAGTTCAGTGCGCTTTAATTGATCAAGGCAATAATTTCATTGCACTCTATGCTATGTTTGCTGGACCAATAAGTTAGTTTATAGTTTATTTGATTAGCTTATAAACTCACTGTATTCAAATAAGTTCCGTTTGGTAGGACGGGTTTATTTAAAAAGCTCGAACTTATTTGATAAGCTTTTTTTGGTAGCTTTTCAAATAAGCTCGTTGAAATTTTTGGTAGTTTATTCGAACTTATCAGCTAACTTTACTAAACGCTTTTATCATATAAGTTAGTTTTTCATCTATAAGTCATAAGCTATAAGCTATAAGCTCGAAAATTACTAATAAATTATAAGCTAGCTTATCAGCTATCAACTAGTTTTACCAAACATAGCATATATAACTAGTACGTACCCGTGCGATGCACGGGCAAAACAGAGATATTAAATGAGTTATTTTCACACCCTTGTCCGTTTAAATCTAAAAAATAATAGGGTTATTATCTATTTTCTACATATTTTAATCAACGTTAAGTATAAAAAACAATAGGGTTATTATAAGTTTTTTCCACATCTTTTAACCAACGTTGTTTTTTTAGCTAGAACATTAAATATGAGCATGTTAGGGCTAGCTTGTAAAATAATTAATATATTATCTCACTAAAACATTTATACTAATAAAAATTTAATTTTAACATATAATTTTATCCCTTGATATAAAAAAAAGTAACAGTTTTACTTATTGTTGTTCACTATATAATATTTAATTATTATTTTATATATAATAAAAAGGAATAATGTTAAATAGTGTAGTAGAATTGTTATAAAATTATATGAATTATTTTTTTTCTAATATGGATGTAATATCTTTTTATAATTTGATAATATAACTATAATATATTCTTAATGATATAATAATATGAGATACGGATTTACATAATACTATGGATTTATTCTTTAATGTTAAGATATTGAATTAGGTAATATATGATTCACTAATTTGTAATCTGTCTCTTTTTATATTGAAAATAATCATGTGATTGAGTTGAGATAACAATTATCTATAAATTCCTTCATTTAAGGAATAATTTTTAAATCAGTCAAAGTGTTGAATGCAATCCGATTTTCTTGTAACTAAAATGAGAAGAAATTTTGAATTTCAAATTTTTAGTTCAAAACCACAAGTAAATTTGGATGCAGATTTTATTAAAAATAAAATGAGAAGAGATTTTGAATTTCATATTCACTTCAATATCTGTCGAAATTTTCAAAAATGAATTCAACAAAACCCATAATTTTAGGGGCATTTAATGCTACCCTATTTTATGAATTAAAATATCTAAAACTTTCTAAATATGGTGTGCAATTAATTATAAGTTGACTTTTCTTCCTACCAATTCTAGTAAATGGGATGGAATTTTATATAAGTAAAGAAGATTGCAGAATGCGTTGAGCCTAAGTAATATGCTCTCACGCTTCGAAATCATATTTGGTAAAATGTTATGCTTCGGAGTCAAGCTTGGATATGAATTAATATTTTTTATATAAAAACTAGTGCGTAGCCCGTGCGATGCACAAGTATATAATATTAAATAATAATTATAAATAGGTATCGAGTTCGAGTCACCCAATGAAAGGAGTGGGGAACCATTACTATCCTCTTTTAAAAGAGTAAGAAAAAAAATATTTTATAAATTAAAAATGAGAGTAAACAATATTAAATAATAATTAATTATTATTAGGTCTCGAGTTCGAGTCACCCAATGAAGGAAGTGGGGAACCACTATTATCCATTTTAAAAGAGCCAAAAAAATATTACAAATTAAAGATGAGAATAAATAATATTAAATAATAATTATAAATTAAAGATGTAGGGTTAACATATGATATAATTTATTGTATATCAGTTTAAACACTATAAAATTAACTTGCATAAGAGAACATAAAGTTTGTATATTAAAATATAAAAAAATATGTGAAAGTATGTAAAAGGTTTTTGTATTATTATTAAAAACATTTAAATTTCACATTTGTATGATAGATGTTTTCTAAACTTTTATGTAAAGAAAACATGTCTAAAAATATTTAAATTTAATATATATATGTGTGTGTGTGTGTGTGTGTGTGCATGTATATATAGATATAATATGATATGATAAAATATTATATAAAAGTATCTAAATATTATAAGCCTAAATAAAGACATTATAAATTTTTTGAGAGAAAAATTACCTAGTATATATAACATAAACACTGACACGACCCCAAATTATGACGGTACTTCCAAAAATTTGAGTACATAATATTTTAAAATTATTATTTTTTTATTATTTTTTTTTTTTGTAAGTTCTACGATTTATGCAGATTTATTAATTTTATAAATATAACTCAAAGATTAATGTAAACTGTAACAAAAAAAATGAGATTTTATATACAACTGATAATCAGACAAAAATTGAAAACAACATTTAATTCTGCATTTCTTCTATTAACTTTTTATTGTATGTATTTAATATTTTTGGGGGAGAAATATGTGATAAGTATATTAAAAACATCTAAATAAATATGTGATAAGTATATTAAAAACATCTAAAATATTATTTCATATATATAAAAAGTATACAAAATATTCTATATTATTTTTGAAAAATGTTTGAAGCCACTTTTTAAACTACCTTTTAAGGAAAACATGTAAAAAATACTTAAGTTTAACCTCCATATATATATATATGTGTGTGTGTGTGTGTGTGTATAGCTCCTTAGTCATTCTCCAAATAATGTTTAAAATATCTAAAATATTATAAGTGGTAATAATATTTGAAAAAATATTAGTATTTAGATGGGTGAAAATTAACTTTAAAAAAAAAATTACATCAAGGATTTATATTAGCAATTAAAGATAGTGAATTAAAAAAAAAAATCTGTTACGATAGTTTTTTTAAAAAAATTGTTAGAATATATAGATAAGGGATGAGATTTTTTAAATTTAAATGGATTCTGTAGAATATATAGATTTTTAAGTATAATAGGATTTTTAAAAAAAAAAAAATTGTTAGAATATATAGATAAGGGATCAGATTTTTAAAATTTAAATGGATTTTGTAGAATATATAGATTTTTAAGTATAATAGAATTATTCGTATCGGTCCGATCTTTAAAGGCAACAGACGTGTGTATGGAACTAAAACCCAATATGGGATTTTTTTACGTGGAGATAGGATATTCCTTATACTTTATCTTTTTTACATGTATAGATTAAGTTTAAATGTAACAACATGTAAAGATTAAGTTCAAATGTAACCACATTTTAAACGTACATATCTTTCATTGATGTTATTCAAATGAATTTGATTACACGGATTTTTTGCAACCGATTTAAAAAATTTACACGGACATATATAAAGCACTAGTACGACACCCGTGTATTACACGAGTGATTAAAAAAAATTATGTTTCACAAAAGGTAGAACTACAATAATTTATATAATAATATAAAAAATAAAGATAAAAAATAAATAATAAAATAAAAACAGAAATTGTGATATTATTTCAAATTTTGAAAAAAAATTCGGTATACAATGTTATTAGTTCGATTTACAATATTCCCATTATTGTCGCAACAAAAATTTTAAACCTCTTCTGCTCCTAACTCTAGATATTGCAACATAAAGTTGATCATGACAAAATACGGATTTAGGTAGGTACAACCCAACGTTAGACAATGTTTGTCCTTGACTCTTGTTAATGGTCATTGCAAAGCACACCAAGAGGGAAAACTGCCATCGTTGAAATTTGAATGGCAATCTAGCATCAGACGGACTCAACGACATTCGTGGAATAAGGACATTACTACCAATGTTACCCCCAGATAAAATCTTCGCTTCAATAACGCAATTACCAAGTTGAGTCATGACCAACCTGGTGCCATTACATAAGCCAGAAGATTGATCTATATTTCGAACCAACATAACAGATACACTAACCTTCAATTCTAGAATATGATTTGGAATGCCAGAGCACTTGATTCTATTCAGAAATTCTGTTGTGTACATTGAATGTAGTACACAGGTACTTAAATATATTATTATTTGTACAATAAGTATTAAAATAATTTATATTTTTATTATGAAATTATGTATGATGAATATGCAACAATAATAAATAACTAACAAATTGATAATATTCAAATGGTGCTCATATTTTTACACTAAATTTTTTAAAAAGATATTTTTTTTAATTATATTTTTAGAATTATATATGTATAAGTCCGATATTATTTACAACTCACTATATCTGAATTTTTTTTTTAAACAAAACAAGATTTATTGTATTCTGATTATATTTTATATTTAATAGCGGAAAAATACACGACCTTTACTTGATTGGCCATTTAATCATGACTTTCAAACCTTGTCAAGTAAATACACAACCTTTACATTTTTGGCAACATGATACACGGACATAACGTCCGTCAACGGAAAGCTGACGGGGCATTTTTTTAACGGCCACGTCATCAAAAAGCTTGACTCAGCAGCACTTACGTGGAAATGTAGCAAAATATTGCAAAGAGGAGGTTTGAACCTGGTACCACTAGCATATAAAATGTGCTTATATGCCACTTGGTCTAACATGATTTATGTTAATTATTTGGCTTTACTTATTCATATACAAACATCATTTTATGATATATATATATATATATTAAATACTTTTTAAATATGTATTATATAAATAAATATATTATATAAATATTTACTAAATAAATATATTTAGTAAATATTTATATAATATATTATTCAATAAATATATTTATTATATTATTAAATATATTGTAAATAATATTTGCTAAATATATTATAAATATTTAATATATTAAATATGTTATTATATATTTAATATATATTATGTTAAATATTTAATATATTTTTAATATATTATAAAGTATTTAAATATATATTATGTTAAATATTTAATATTTATGTAATATATTATTAAACATATATTCAATATATATTATAAAAAAATATATTAAATAAATATTTAATATTATATATATTCTTTGATAAATACATTTGATATTTATTAAATAAATATATTTATAATATTATGTAAATATATTTATTTAGTAAATATATTTAAAATATTATTAATTATTTTATAAATATATTTAATATACTATGAATTTTTAATATATTATTTAATATATTATTAAATATTTAAATATATATTATGTAATATATATTATGATAAATATTTAATATTTTATGTAATATATATATAAAATATACATTAAATATATATTATATAAATAAATATATCAAATAAATATTTACTAAATAAATATACGAAATAAATGTTTAATATTATTTATATTATTTAATAAATATATTTAATATATTAACTAAATTAAAATTTATTTAGTATATTTATTAAATAAATATATTAAATATATTACTAAACATTTAGTAAATAATATTTACTAATTATATTATTAAATATTTAATAAGTATATTTAAAATATTATTAAATATTTAATATATAATTTAATATTAAAAATACTTATTTAATAATACTCAAATAATATTTATTTAATTAAATAATTTTTACTATTTATTTAATATATTATTAAATATTCAATTTATTATTAAATATTAAATATAAATTTAAAAATATAGAAATAGTATTTATTTAATATAACGAATATTTAATATTTATTTAGTAAATATTATTTACTATATATATATATATATATATATATATATGTACATATATATGTGAAAAATGAAGTTAGTATATATATAAGTGAATTCAAATATCTAACATAAATTGTTGTAGACCAAGTGGCACACACACACCCCTTCTAGGTAAGGGGTTGCAGGTTCGAACCCTCTCCTTGCAGTGTTTTTGCTACATTTCCACGTGATGACTTGGCTCCTACTGAGTCACGCTTTTCGGTGACGTGGCCATTAAAGAAAAATGTCCCGTCAGCTTTCCGTCTGCCCCGTCAGCTTTTCGTTAACGGACGTTAAATCCGTGTATCAAGTTGCCAAAAATTTAAAGGTTGTGTATTTACTTGCCAAGGTTTGAAAGTCGTGATTAAATGGCCAATCAAGTAAAGGTCGTGTATTTTTCCGCTATTAAGCCTTTATATTTATATAGTCAGTGTCTCACGTCTATTAATTTTTCAAGTACTTTAAATTCATACTCCCTCCTATTCTTTTTAAATGTCATTTTGGCTTTGTCAATAATTTACTAAATAAATGTCATTTTGGATCTTTTATATATATTTTTCCATTATTACCCTCATCTATCTAATAAATACACTACGTCTTTTCATATTCACTCTTCATCTTTTCTCAAAACATCTATCTCTATCCTCATTAATGAGGGTTATTATTGGCAAAAAAATAATTCTTAATTACTGTGCAGCTTCTCAAAACGACATTTATTAAAAATAGGAGGGAGTATAATTTATACATTAGAATTTACATAGAAATGTATTATTTTCTAACTTTATGATTTATAAATTTATTTTATTATATTTAATTATGATATTCTTTTATATTTACTATTTTAAATAACATAATAAATTTTAAGTTTTTTCTAATCTATTAAAATTTTATTGATTGGATACAAACTGATATTGAATTAATTATAGTAGTGTTTACTATTCAAAATGCTATTTTTTGTATTTTCCCAATAAAATTTACTTTTTTTTTTAATAAAACTCAAAAGCATTTACTATTTTTTTGAATTAATTATAGTACTATAATCAAGTGCTATTTCTAATAATTTCACTTTTCGTCTTCCATTCAGAAAGCCCGGGGTGGCCGCCTATTAAATCAATCCAGTCCTATGCATACTTGCAGATGTTGTGTGTTTCTTTTTATGTACAATAATACAATTAAAATGGAAAAATATCAATAGCTATTGAAGGAAGCAAATCAAAAGTCAGAGATATATTAGTCACTTAGTGCTGCACTACAAAGAATTAAAGGGTTATCTATTACTATATAATACGGAGAAGAAAAATTATTTGAACAATCCGAAAATAATCATTTCATTTTCCCGCTTCAATATAGTGTTTTCCCGCTTCTTCAATTCGTAAAATTTTTTTTTGAATTTTTTCAGCCCATTCAATTAGGTAACCAATCAAATTCGAATCTTTTAGCATTCAATTTGGTAAGGTGTTCCGATTTTAGCATTCAAATCCGATTTCACTTTCTTTTTTTATGCCAATCAATCCGATTTTTTTGGTTGTTTCAAAATTTGTTTAGATTTATATTTTTATTTTATTAATATATTTGAAAGAGAATCAATAAATGTTTATCATAACTTTTATTTTAAAAATAAATTTGAATAAGCATACCTTTTACTTTATATGAAATTCAAAAATACATATTTTAATATATTAATAAACGTTTATTATTTATTTTTTCCTTATGTGATATAATAGAATTTCGGTATTAAATTTGTAAATTCAACCATTTAAAGGAAAAGATTCCAAACATTTTTTTGGGTAAATTTCATTTTATCTTGGTTTTCATTATCACATTTCTAACAAACTAATTAGTATTATATTTTTTTATCTACATTATCAAACCGTTTTTTTATGATACAATTAATATAATATCTTAACAAATTAATCATTTGTCTAACCGTATTTCTCTCTCTAACAAACTTGTCAATTTTTTTAAAATTAAAATGGTATGATTATTCTTATGGAGATACTTATCAATATATTAAATATTTAGAAACTTTTTTTAAAAGATGAGTTATCCCTCCTTTTACTTTATTTGAAATTCTGACTTATATTTTTAAATATATTATTATTTATTTTTTTACATGTAAATATTTATTATTTATTATCTAAGTGATAAATATTATTGATTTATCTCTTTAATAAATATTTATTATTTATTTTTTTCCTTACGTGATATAATGTAAATTTGGTTACTAGATTTTTAAATTCAAACATTTAGGAAAAAACCACGAACAAATTTTTTGGTTACATTTCATTTTATTTTAACTTTCATATAATCACAATCCTAACAAACTAATTAGTATAATATTTTTTTACCCATTTTTATATAATCGGATTTCTTAAAATATAATTAATATAACATTTTAACTATTTAATCATTTGTATAACTTGATTTAACTCATTATCAAACTTGCCAAATTTTTTTTGAAATTAAAAAAAAATTGGAAGATTTTTCTTTGTAAAATAATAAAAAATAGCTTTACTTTAAAGTCTGGATTATTTCCATTATTTTTTGTACGTTAACAATCATATATTTTGGATTATTGATTTAAAAAAACAAATCAAAACCGTAAGGTTTAATAATATTCCTTAAATAAAAAATATTGTATAAAGAAAAATATTTAATATTATATATTTTTCATTGATTGTATTTATTTTATTTTCATAATAGACGAGATGTGAAAAATATAAATAATTATATTTAAAATAAAGTCTAAAAAATGTTTAAAATATGAATTCTTCCGTGCATCGCACGGGATATACACTAGTATTAGTACAAGTGCTATGATATTACCTAAGTTAGCTTAATAATATGTATGGAATGTTCGAACCTAAAATTATTAATTTATAATATCAATATTATTTGTCCATTTTTGACTATTAAATTGACTTGCCATTTAATGCTAATCCACTTTGACTATTAAATTGACTTGCCATTTTTAAAAAAAGGTTATTCTTTTTATATAAGTATAGATAAGTAGATTTGGATTTCATTTATTGTCTATATCATTCATATTAAATCCTAATTGATCACTTCCTTCTTTTATTCTACAATTACTTACTATAAACTATTTTAAGTTTACTTTTCCTACATTACCATATATTAAATTTATTTTCTTATTTAATTAATACATCAATTATTATAAATGTTTATTCTTCTTATTTTTAAATTTTATAACCTTTTTTGGTTTGCATTATATTTTATATATGGCATATTAAATTATCTATCTTTTAATGATTTTCGATTTGACATCCATATTATATATATAACATAAAACAATAATATATAGCCTTATAAATAAAATCTAAAATTATTTCTCAAACTAGATTAAAATATATAAAATAAAATTATATTTTATCTTATAAAGCAATAAAAATTTATGTGTATTAACATACCATAATATGACTATTTTATTTATAAATAAATAAAATAAACTAAGTATAAACATCAAATTAGTGTAAAAAAATATTCTAAAAGTTTATGTCTCGACTTAAATAAAGATTGCACAAAAATATTATGATTGTGAAAAAATAAATAAATATTACAATTAAAATTATAAAAATAATTCTATAGAATATATAGATTATTAAGTATAATAGGATTCTTCGTATCGGTCTGATCCTTAAGGGCAACAGACGTGTGTATGGAACTAAAAGCCAATATGGGATTTTTTGTACGTGGAGATAGGATATTCCTTATATTTTATCTTTTTTACATGTATAGATTAAGTTTAAATGTAACAACATTTTAAACGTACATATCTATACAAATTTATGTTCATTGATGTTATTCAAATTTTGAATTTGATTACACGGATTTTTTGCAACTAATTTAAAAAATTTACACGGACATATATAAAGCATTTAACGCATGCATGTTTTGAGGGGAGATAAGATTTGCTATTAATAGAAAGAATTTAATGCTAATCCACTTTGACTATTAATTGACTTGCCATTTTAAAAAAAAATGTTATTCTTTTTATATAAGTATAGATAAGTAGGTTTGGATTTCATTTATTGTCTATATCATTCATATTAAACCTAATTGATCACTTCCTTCTTTTATTCTACAATTACTTACTATAAACTATTTTAAGTTTACTTTTCCTACATTACCATATATTAAATTTTATTTTCTTATTTAATTAATACATCAATTATTATAAATATTTATTCTTCTTATTTTTAAATGTTATAACCTTTTTTGGTTTGTATTATATTTTATATATGGCATATCAAATTATCTATCTTTTAATGATTTTCAATTTGACATCCATATTATATATATAACATAAAACAATAATATATAGCCTTATAAATAAAATCTAAAATTATTTATCAAACTAGATTAAAATATATAAAATAAAATTATATTTTATCTTATAAAGCAATAAAAATTTATGTGTATTAACATACCATAATATGACTATTTTATTTATTAAACTAAGTATAAACATCAAATTAGTGTAAAAAAATATTCTAAAAGTTTATGTCTCGACTTAAATAAAGATTGCACAAAAACATTATGATTGTGAAAACAATAAATAAACATTGTAATTAAAATTATAAAAATAATTATTTTATTTCATAAAATTTAAAATATTCACCCATACACATTATATTTTAAATTGTAGGATATTATAAAACTGAAGATATCTTAAGAAATATTAAATCAGTGAGGAAAATTGTATAAATATATAGTATGATTACAATATAATCAAACTTGAAAAAAAAGTTGATTCAAAATTAAATTATACATATACATATATATGTGTGTGTGTATGTGTGTGTGTGTGTTAAGAAAGTTATCATTTTAATAATTTGAGTATAAAATAAGAATTATTTTTGTTATTTTTTAGTTATTAGTTGTGTATTTAATTTATTATCATTCTACTATAAGAATATATATTCTTCGCTTCTTTATTTTGATACAAATATTTAACTTTCAAGCGCCCCTGATCATTATTAATTGTCGAAAAAATTAATTAATCTATTTAATTTTGATAAAAATAAATATATATTAAATAAAATAAATAATACTTCATAAAAATATTTTATAGAATTGGAAATAATATTAAAAAATATTTTATTAATAATTATTTATAATTTTTTAATTCACAGTAAAAAAATTATTTTTTCGCTTTTTGTTGGACAATTGATTTTTTCATGTAACATTGATCGGTCGAAAAATGTGCGCGTTTTATATATTTAGTAGTGTATTTTTATACGCTTAATTTATTCGCACGTTTGTATTTTTTTTGACTTATTTATTATTTGTATGGATTTATTTTCTTTGAGGTTTTTGTGTTATTTTCAGGATTTTGGGTGTATTTTATGGTTGCGAAGCATTAGACGAAAGTTCACGTGACCAATTATCGCCTCCGCCGATATCAGCTTGAATTTCAATCCAAGTCTAGGCCCAACGTTGACTCTTAACCCATTTGATTTGGACCCAAGATTTCAGCCCAAGTTTAAGAGATTTTAATTAAAATAAAAGCAGCCAGAATCATGTTCCAAATTACTCACGCATGGAATTCAAATTAAAAGAGGAATTTTGAAGTTGTTGGACACCTACGTGGAAGACTTTGGTTTTGAGGGAGACTCACACAATTTTTGGAGGCTGGTTGGTGAATTATTTGCAAAACAAAAAAAGCTGAGAAAGAGCCAGGGGAAATTAACTTGGGCCAGAAAAAGAAAAACGCAGCAAGACGAAGAGAACACGCACGGATTTGGAAAAGAGCTACACACGCGGAGGGAAGCCGCACGCACACGAGGGAGATAACTAATCTCTCTCTTTTATCTAGTTTTTATATTTTATTAGTATGTTAGGCTAGTTATTTTATCCAGTTTGAGGGGATGTTTGAACCCTAACTTTGATTTGTCTATGGATTGAAGGATTTATTTTTATCGTTGATTAATCGAGACGCCGTATTTATTTTTGTTGATGAGTTGATTCATGTTATCTATGTTTAACGTTTATGAATTATGGTGTTTGATTTAGTTTGGCCAGCTAGATTGAATATTCTTAATTTAACTGCTAGATTCGAGGCTTTAATCCGTAATTGTTATTGTTCTCGTTTCGTTAGTAGTAAACTAGGGGTCGTGCATCTCTAGGGTAGCGTGAACATAAGTTAAATGGTCCGAGCTTTTGCGTCCATTGCTTAGACTGATCTATTTTCCTCATAATTAATGCTGCTAGTGTATTAAATCTAGAGAGCTTATTCTAGGTTGTCCGCTAGTTAGATTTAGTCGAAGAGCTTATTTCGATTAAATATTCTGTAAGGGAAAATTCGGTTAACAGAGCTTATTGTTGGCTAGGGTTGGTAATTCATTAGCAATTTAAAGAAAGCGTCGAAATTGATTAATGGTAGATTTAGATTGGGTGATAACTGAACCGAAAATTGGACTTCTCTCATTTTATTAGATTTTTATTTTATTTTCTTATTTTTATTTTTATTTTTATAAAACCAATTCCCCCCACCTTTTATTGCTTTTCTAGTTTAATTCAATTAATACGAGATTGTCACAATTTAATTCCTGCTCCTCGTGGGATCGACCCTTACTCGCCACTACTACTAGTTAGTAGAGGTTAGTTGAGGAAAATTATAAATTTAAATTTGCCGCGTCGCGACGCGCGGTCAAACATCCGTGTAGTACACGAGCGTTTTACTTGTAATGAAATATTTCCATAGCCTTAACTCTATTTTAGATTGAAACTTCACCATATATCCATCTTCAACAATGGGACATTCTTTATATATATGAAAATAAATGCAGCACAACAGTTGACAAAAAAAATATTTTATAAGAAAATTTATCACACAATAATTAGCAACTAAAATTTATATTCTTTTAATTGTTCTGAAAAGTTAGCCATGTTTTGCGAGATAAGATCATCTGCAGCAAATTTTACTATTTTCAAGCTATTTGTGCACACCACAATTGCTGACTTATGAAGTTAAATATTATCTCCAACAATTTTCACTACGAGTTTTGCACAAAAATAAATATTCTTTATTATTTCTATAACATATATTATTCAAAACTAAATATATTTTATAATACTACTAGTTAGTTTTTCAAATATCATATTTAGAAAAAAAAAAGAAAAAAAAAAGAACAGATTTCTAATAAACGTGACTTTATTAATCTTTCTTACGCGTTTTATAAATATATTTTTATGCTTATTAAACTACCATTGCATATTTTAAATTCCAACCATTTTATATTGAGAGTGTATTATTTCGACAGAATGGTATTTGAAATACAATGTTCATGTTTGGCATTTAGTTGATTCAATTAGATGCTAGCTAATAGTTAACTAAATTGTCATATTTGACCAACTAAGCAGAGTATTCAACACGTTTGGTAAATAATTAACTGTTTGATTTGTAAAAATAACTTAAANCCTAAAATGGCAAATAGTAATACTAGTATTATATAACCTCAAATAAGGTAAAATCCGTAACCAAATAGTTACAAGATTAATTTAATTAACTGTCACTTGAAAGAGAAAACCGAATCAGGGGAGCCACTTATCATAAGAGCTCCCCCCTCGGCAACACTACAAAATAATAAAAAACAATGGAGATAAAATATTTCACTAAGGAAGACTATTGTTCCATAGATGGAGACTGAGAACAAAAAATAAATAAATAAAATAAATATAACACAATAAGACCTCCCCCACTTCACTCAACAATGAACCGAGCACCTCCCGCCCAGACCAACACACCTAGAAGACCTTAAGCCTAAACACAAACATGATATGCAGAAACAACACTCTCAAATCCAAGAACTCAGGTTTGGCTAGGAACAACTAAAAATATCTGACAAATGAGTCGAAACTCGAGACTAGACCTACCAACAGGAGAGGATTTAGGAAGAAAGAAGGAAGGAAGACAACTCAAACACTCGCCAGTCTCCCCCAGATGCCGAAAGAGCTAGGGAGACTGGCGCCGACCTGACGCAAGAGGACGAGGGAGATGACGACCACAATCGAAAGCCGGGGAGAAGTGATGAAGATCGCGTGTCAAGAAGCCCCGACGATGTCCTTCCGTGAAGAATCTTGACCTCAAAACGCTAATTTAAGGAAACCAAATTTATACCCATAAAATGAATTTCAATATGTTCATTAGACAAACTAGGTGTATTTGTTGGAGTTCCAAGTAACATTTTGAGATTTGAGACTTTTTAATATTTTCAAATTTAGGAAGAATCGTGTAAAAGTCTAAAAGAGGTGGGATTTGAAACTGATTTCGTATATGGGCTTTCCTCTTAAAATTTCAACAAATTTTAAAAAGTCTTAACAAATCAGTCTCAACTAAAGTTCAATATCTCAAGATTTTATAAAACTTTTGAAAATCTCAAATGAATAGCTCGAGACTTTTAAAAGTCTTAAATAAGCTAATACACCAAGGTTTCATTTACTAGAGATGATAGGATTGGATAAGGTTGGTTAACCAACCTTATTATAAGTTTACTAGGCAAAATAGGGATTAGGATTGGGCTGATTGGGGCTTGTGTGGCAGGTGGTCCCAGACAATTTAATTGAGCCGGACGGACTGTTTTGTCACAGCAAATTGGCCTGATACTTTTATCCCAACTATGCAATTCCAATTTTGTCCAAAAAGGTGCTTAAAAAATGTCAATTGCACCCTTGGGTCTTACAGAAATTACGGATATAACTGTATATAATCAAATCGAATGCCCAGTTGTTCCTCACAATTCTTCTGCCCTAGTCGCTCCCGTATGAGCATGTTATTCTTCCTCTCTTATTTTTTTTTTTTTTTGGCTGCAAATTNTCAATTGCTTCGTCTTGGTCGAACATTTCAGTCGTGGTTACCGTCCGCCCCGATTTCACTGCTTAAGGTTGGGTAAGACTAAATTCATCGACTTTTTGTGTAATTTTTTTTTTTTAAATTTTGTTTGTCCGATTTTTCGATGACTTCGACCTACTGCACTTCGACTGACTGAACTTCCACCTGGGTACAAAATCGATTACTGTAGGGACGACAATTCTCGCGACATTGGCTTCTGCAGGGTCGTCAAAGCAAGCCGCATTTGGGTCGACAAATCGTCGATTCTATTTTCCTCAAATTTTAGGGTTCATGAAATTTGTGAGATGTTCTCATTTTCACCTGTAAAATTATAATTTTGATGCTCACGGCTCGATTTAAGGGTAAAATAGGAAGCTTGGGTTTGCCTTCAATTAAGCTTTTAAAAACACAACATTTTTATCATGTATGGTAAACAAGGATTGGGTTTGGCTAAGATACTAGCATGTTTAGTAAATATGGTACAAAATCTGATGTGGCAAATTGGTTGGATTAATTTGTCTAATCCTATCTTCTCTAGTAAATGAAGCCTTAAAAAGGTTTTAGAAACCAAATGAATACAACTAAATATCCTGCAAAAGCAAGCTCATGAAGTGCAACAAACTAGAAGCTGCTCATACCTCAATTCTTTAACAAAGACAGCCCCAAAATGGATAAGTCTGTACAGTTTCAATCTACAAAAGTTCATTCATAACAAAAACAAATTGGAACTAAGTCTGTACAGTTCCAGAGACAGACCAGACAGAGAGCCCAACAAAAAAAACATAACAGGTGCCAGTCATATCTCTGCCAAATATATACACATAAATATAATACACCCAAGAAAAAGCATTTTTTCTCTTGTGGATTATAAACTAATTGGATAGGAGGACCAAATATCTAAGTTTTTCTTTTTTGTTTAAGATGGTCACCCATAGATAATAATAATAATTCCCATGATCTACGAAGCCTTGGACTTTCGGCCAAGTGCCGTGGACTTGCAGATTGGACAAGTATTCTTGATGAGCAGCCATTTGTTTATGCAGTCTTTGTGGTATTCATGTCCACATTCAACTGTCCCGATTTTTTCTCCAGGCTCATACTCGGTCTGCATGAATCTCTTGCCGTAAGTAATTTTGATAAAAGCTTAATTTTATACGAAGCTCAAGAAATTAAACAAAATATAGGCAATGAAAGAACAAAAAACTTAATTTTGTACCACAAAACTCACGAATAGAGACACAAAGTATAGATAATGAAAGGCAATATACAAAGAACAAGAAAATGTCAGAAAACTTTGATACAATATAAAAGTGAACAACTTTAGACAAAAATACCTGGCATATGACACAGAAGTTTATTTGCTCATCTGGGTCAGTCTCATCTCGTAAGTTTGGGCAAGCTGCTGACGAGGTAATAAAACTTCTTGTCTTGAGATTTTTTCGAACAAATTCATTGGGCAATCCAGTGCCGACACTCCCAATCTGTTCCCCCAGCGCAAGCAGCTCCTGTTTATTTGCATAATTTGTCAACTCGGAAAAAAAAAAAATCTATGCAACTGAACAATTCACTAAATTACAACACAACCACTCATGAAACTGTGTCATTATTACCTCATAGGACATGTGATCTATGTCCAAACGCATATCTCTATGGTGATCGATCGAGTCTCCTGCTTCATGGTAACCAGGCATCTCTAATATGGCAACTTCCTATGAAATAAACATGAGAAACTTTTTATAACAATTACAATAGCTATTAGGGACTGTTTTGCAAAAGCATAATTATCTCAAAAATATTCTATTTTTGAGTATGGCAACTCAAAAAATTAACATAGTTCACAGGGTAAAGCACAATTATCTCTATACCTATTATAACCACCATAACATGGATTTTGCAAAAGAATTCTATTTTTATTTTTTATTTTTCGTTTCTTTTTGGCGGGGGGATGGAAAAGAAAATTGTTACATCTTCTGGCAAAACCCTCAACTGGGGAAAAGTGTGGGGCCTAACGTTTGAGTCGAGCATGAGTTCCCTTTGCTGAGGCTGATACATGTTGTGGAAGCCCATTGGTGGAAATGGAGTTACGAATGCAGGCCTAACATCTGGAACATTCTGAAAACGAGTGGTGCTTGTATTCGAAGAAGCATTAAATGTTGAAATACGGTGAGTAGGAGTTACAGATACTTGTGATGGGAGGTTAAAATTATTATTATATCCTCTCATCACTTGCGCTGGTGGAGGTGGATGATGAGGATTTAGATGGCCCTGAGCAAAATGTGGAGGCAGAAAACCACCCGAACTTCTGTTACCAGCTGATATTTCGAGAGCTGATAGAGAAAACAATGAATAAAATTATTATTTTTTATTTATTTAATCTTGTTATAAACAAAACATGATAAATCAAAGCACGAAAATCAAATTTTCACATTATAAATGTATATAGATATGACCACGCAAAATGTATATAGATACAAAATGAAAGGCAATCATAGGCATACGC
>BKCP01003336.1:843625-874496 GCA_008636005.1 Striga asiatica
TTTTCCTCTTTATGTTAATAAATTCACAAGTTAAAATTGCAAAAAGAACAATATACAACAAACTCAGGTCCAAACAATTACCGTTAACATATGGTACGGGAGCGCGGGCCCATCTAAATGCCCCCCCAAAATCCCCATTGTTCGCACGAAAATGCATGTCCACCCACGGCAACCCACCAGGTGGCACGACAAAACCCCCTTGCAGCATAGATGATGGCTCAGATTCAGAAGACGGGCCGCCAGCAGCAGACGAGCTGGGCCCTGCAATCTTTCCCTTAAACGGGCCCCCGACACAATCCACACCAACAATCCCATGATTGGTTTGAGCAATAAAATTACCAGATTGTGGGGGCACGAAATACGGATTATTATTATTATTATTGTAAAGGCCAGAAGGTGTGACCATAGCTAAATCGAGATTTGGGCTGGGCTGTGGCATTCCATACATTCGGTGAGGATGAATATTGGGCTGAGGGAAGCTGGGAGAATTGCCGTAAAAGATGCATGGCTCGGGATTCGGATGGCCTTGCTGTTCGGTTTGCATGTCAATCATATGACCAGTGAACCGAGTATTTTGGTGTCCCATTTTCAACAGGGTGCCTGAAAATAGATGCATGTATTTAGAAGGTTAATTTACGAAAAAAAAACAGTATTAGAAGCTAAAAACATTAATTAAGTTGCTGTTATAAGGAAATTTCCACGAGTAATGCTTACAAATGCCAAGTCAACAACATGAAATTATAACCTAATCAGTTAGCTTCTAAATATGAGAAATCGAGCCTATTACAAAAATTAATTGAAGAAAAGCATCTCCATAAATGCTGATAATTAAGATATGAGAAATCGAGTCACCTGAGAAGACAGCTTAGTGGATAATTAATTATTATGTCTGTAATGCATGATTTCAAAGAAGACGACAAAATGGAAAGTTTCGATACCCTGAGATATTTTGAAAATCAGATTGTCAAATGTAAAGCGTAAATGAACTCATTAGGCCAGAACGTATGGAACTTAGACGTGGATCAACCTTGTTCCTTACTTCAATCAAGATCCATCTTCTAAAAGTAATTAAGATCTCAACCACTGGAATAAATAAGAGAATCTTTATTGTCCTTCGTATCACACGTGTATTCTCATATGGAGCTGACTCATAATGCCACGTAAAAGAAGTTATAAAGTAATTACATAATTGATTAAACAAAGAACCTGAAAAGAACATAACAATTACTGATCGTGTGGAATTCAACCAAATTCTTTCCTGGCCCTTTTTTACCTCTTCGTTTTCTTTCCTATTCCATTCGAATTTTTCACGACTCAACAATGGATTTTATGCAGTTAAACAGAACATCAATCTTGAACTAACTAGCTCGTTTAGTCTTTTGACTCATTCCAACAAGACGTTGCACTGTACATGGATGAAAGGATCAGAAAAATCTTGCATGCTAAACAAAGAACAACATGGTAAAAATCGCAGAATACTAGGATGATGTCTCAAGTTGAATTCAAACTCAAATATTCATACAAAACATTGTAACAAATAACGATACATTATCATAAATCATAATTGCATTTTACTAATCATTACATTCTATGTATGTAAAAAGATGAGCAAACCAAACCAGGAGATCCGACAACTGAAAGAAAACAAGGCCCGAATATATCATGCTTTCAAAAACCAGATGTTGATATTCACTGACACGTGTAATCACACTTACAAAAGATCAAAAAAGTTCAGTAAATTAGTAGATTAACTAAAAACTATCAATTCCCTTTGTCTAAACCGACTTAAAAATCCTAATTTGCCGTGGAACCCAAAAATGACTATAGCCAATTGTCAGCTAGGCCCACTATATAAACATTTCAATATAGGGTAATCTCTTACAATTCGAAGTTCGAAATTATTTGATAAGTCGAACATAACTAGCATCTGGCTGTAGACTGAATTACCAGTTCCATCAAGAAAGAGAACAGGGATGTTATTAGATTGCAATTGTTTTTGTTATTTATTAAAATTACCTTGATCAACTACATTACATATATATTTCTGTCTTACTAAAACAAAAGGCAAACAAGATACAGAAAACCCACGTTGCAAAGCAACAATTTGATTATATTGAGATATGGTCAGACATGCAAGGGGCACATAAAGCTGTCAACACACACACACACATACACACACTAAAAAACAGGAGAAAGCAAATATGACATTTTTACCTTCTTAACATGAAAAGGTTTCAAGCTTTCGCGAATTTGCACCAATAAAATTCAATAAGTTACTCCAAATCCTGGGTAAACCAACAAAAAAAAAGAAAAAAAGAGTAAAAACCCTACCTTTGGACATCATACGAGCTTAAAAACTGGAAATGATGATCAAAACAACAATCAAACACAAACCCAGAAAAAAAAATGTATCACTAACATAAAATTATAAGCATTGCATGGATGAATTGTTGTGTATAAATTAAAGCCCAACAACCATCAGATTCTCTCAAAATAAAAAGGGATAATCAAGAGACAGAGATTATGAACACTAAAAAAAAAAAAAAATTACAGAAAAATCTAACCGATTAAGGGTTAGTGATCAAGAGATCTGAATGAAAAAAGAGCACCGATGAATTTCCAGACAATTTTGGGAGAGAAAAGTGTTCTTTAATGAGAAATCCCTGTTCAATGTTATTGTTCACCGTTTTATTGCAGTAAAATGTGCTTTCCTAAAATTTTTGGTTGTATTATTATTTTTACTTTTTTAGTTTTTACAAATTTACAAATTAAATTCAACATGACCATTTGCTATATATCTGTCTATCTCCATGGCTAAAAGCAATTTCCATTTATGCCCTTCATTTGACCAACCTGCTGTGAAGGGTGTTTCAGTAAAAAAACTTCAGTAGGTTGTACGTTAGGGAAAATAAATTGTACATGGGTCTTGTTGATCTTCTTACAAAAAAAGCAGAAGAAATTCTTGTTGCTAATCTATCATGCCTTTGTACGTTAGGGATTAGATAATTTTTATCTAGGGTTCCAAGATTGAGGTGTAGAGATTCATTTAAATTTATGTTTGTTATGTTTGATTTACTCAAGATAAGATTATCATAATAATTTGTTTTGTAGGTTTGTTTTCCTAGATTGTGAATAGGATAAGATGGACATTTACAAATTTGCCCATATATTTAACAAATGGTATGTGTAACAAAGGAAGATACGAAAAGCTCTTCTCTCTCTACTGTAACTGTAAATTGCTATTAATACACACAAGAAGATAAACAAAGCTCCCCTGTATCTCTCTCAACTATTTCTGCACACTCTGAAAAAGGTACATTTATTAATGTCCACTTCTTAGCTCCAACCTTTGAGGAGATTTATTTTCAAATTCCAGCTGAAAAAAGTTCCCCAATTTTCGTTCAATTGAGGCCACAAAATCAATTAATCGCCGCTGAAATCTGCCGAAATCCGGTGGTTTCAAAGGTTTATTTCTGATCGGTACATGAAATCAAGCACAAGATAGACGATTCACATAGGAACCCGGGGTCAGAGGGATTGTACTCCGGCAAGAGCTTGATGAGCAGCGACACCACCGTCGAGACGGCCGCCCTCAGCCACTCTTCCGCCAGCTTCAGCCTGTTCTTGTTTGAGCTTCCAGCGGTCTCGCCGGAGCAGGTAGCACTGTAGACGCTCCACGCGTCGGACTCCTCGGCTCCCGGGTTCTACAACTTAAGCCTAGTATAATATAATAAAATAAAAAAATAAAAAACATGGCGTGAATAATGTGCATTAGTGAGGTTGTGGCAGAATAAGTAATTTTTGTATTGACCGAGATGAAGATGGTCAACATTATTTACTTTTAGGGACAAGGTAGTAAATTCAAATAGTTAATACTGTACCGACAGAAAATATCCTACACCCTACGCAAGATCAAATAATCGTTGTTTCCCACGATAATTACACTGTGCATCGCGGGCTTTATACTATCTTGCGGGCCGGAGTTTTGAAAAACAAACGCAAGATAAATGGTGGATTGGAGGTACAATCCTATCTAATCCGGGCTAACAAACGTGAAGTTGGCAATGTATCATTTTCTTTTATTTTATAGTATAAATATGAAGCAATGTTCGATAAATGAATTTAACTGTCAGACCAATTCATAATTAATATTAGTTAGACCATCAATTAAAGGAGTTATTTTCCCGCAATTGCTCAATTAAAGGTGTTTAGTTGTTATGTAAATTTAAATTTAAATTAAAATGTATAATGACCGAAAAAAATTAGAATGATTGATTGGATTATTTTGTTAACATGAATAAAAACTGTGTTACATATTTTAACTTGGACCTATTTTTTTTTTCTTTTCTATTACAAATTATTTATTATTGATAAAATGTTATATATACATTTTTTTTTTCTTTCATTAATATGAGATATGATAAGTACCAAAAATTGAATAGAATCACATATGTATATATATGGCAAAAACATTTTGTTTTAAATTTATTTTCAGAATTTTAAATTAGTTATATTAATAGATAATATTATTGTAAATTATATATACATCAATACATACAAAATATAATATGTCTATAACTTTTATAATTAATATAAATAACATTACATGACAACAAATTTGTGGAATAAAATAATAACTGAGATCATATAGTGAAAATAAATAAATAAAATTATTATTTTTCATATATCAAAAAATAAATATATGTATTAAGATATTATTTATATTAATACAAATGAGTTAGTGAATTAATATATTAATTAATTTACTAACTAGCTCTAACGGATTTTGGTTTAACAATCGGGCAAAAAACAATAGCATTGATTAAAATAGATGAAAAATAAATTATCTAACCCTATTATTTTTTGGCTAAACGGGCAACCTTATAGAACTTGCCCCATTTAACATTTTTATTGCGTGCATTACGATACTAGTGTAGTGAAACGTGGATATATTTTACCTATAGATTTTTTGGTTGTATTAACCAATGTTTAAAATATTGTACTGTACTGGCCAGTATTCCCGGATACCGGTGGTCCGACCGGTACGATTACCCTTTAAGTACCCTTTTGGCCAAAATACCGCTTTATATTGGTTTCTTACCAGAAAATACCTGTCAAAATACTAATTTATACCAGATTTAAAAAAAGTATTTTTAATATATTTTTGCAATTTATTTATGTAAATTAAAAGTTCTACACTTCATTTTAATTTATTTACATTATAATTAACTTTTAATTAATTTTAATATTTATTAAAAAAAAATTATACATTACTAATATTTTAATAATAAATTCATTTAATATTTATTAAAATTTATAAAATAGACGGTAAAACCGATTGAATTGTGTACCAATGGCTCATCCGATATGATTATCGGTACTGTGTTTAAACCTACAGCTTTGTTTGTCTGTTGTCAATTGAATTGAATTAATATATAAATAGCATAAATAATTTGTTCAATTTTGTACCTGCGAAAATGGGTATAGGCCCATTTGTTTGTGGCTGATTAGGGGTGTTCACGGTCCGAATTGGTCCGGTTTTAGCCTAAACCATGACCAAACCGGACCTAACGGTTAATTTTTTTTCTTATCCATAACCGGACTGGTTTTATTATTTAACCGACCATAATCTGGACCGCATTGGACGGTCCGGTTCGGCGGTTAACCGGTCAAATCCAAAATTCTTGTTTTGGTCCTTCAATTTTTATTTTTCAATTTTGGGCCCAAAAGAGATTATTTGGGCATAAAAATTAAGAAAAACAACAATAATAAAATAAAAAATACACAATTCGTCTCATAAGCATAAAAATACACATTTCATCCCATAAACATAAAAATACAAAAATGATAAAGATTAAATTATGCAAATTGAACCCAAGCAAGCATTCATTTTTCAGTCAGTTTATACACCTAAAATAATAAGAGCAAAGCATTCATAGTGAATGTATTGTATATGTCGGCCATAGTGAATGACAATATATATATATATATATATATATATATATATTTGTTACAGTTTTTTAATATTTACCGGTCCGGTCCGGTTAAACCGGCGGTTTGCCGCAGATAATCCATTAACCGGATCGGTTATTCTAGATTTTTTAAAAAATTAACCACCGAATTTTTTAAGACTTTTTTAACTGACCATTTAACCGATCCGCGGTCCGGATTGATGGTTTTTTTCGATTAAAACCAGACCGCGAACACCCCTATGGCTGACGGCTAACCATTTTACATTCTTTAGCCTTCAGGGAATATTCCTCTCCATATAAAGAAAATTTTTATGTCTCCTGCATGAAATAGAAAATATTATAATTATACCATTGATAATCAAATAATTATAAATCTACCTAAATAAGGATTTTTTACTGCATATAAACCTAAAAGCAGTTACATAACCCCCGCGACCCTCAATCCCCCAATTCCCGCACGATATCCAGTAAAAAAAAAGAAAAGAAAAATTGCTTGATGTATATGGAATGAAAACCAGATATTAAAAAATTGCTGCCTCACCTTCATGCAACATGGAATGTGATTTTACACATGCACGCACAAAATCTTTTGTCTAAATATATACTGAATATATATTTGATATATATACATAAAATAAACCATAAAAAATGTTTGGTATATGTATTGTATGTATTTTCCATGATTTTACTAAATATAACCATACATATACCGAAAATATACTGAATATAAAATTAAAAAAAAAAAATCAGTTTATGCTTGTTTTAAATCAGTTTTTGAATATTTTTTAGTATATGTTGAGTTTACATATTGTTTATTTTACTTTTATGCTTTGTAAACAGTTTTACTAAAAAATAAACCACACATGTGCACAACAAAAAAGACCTTATTTATCTATATTAATGCCTAAAGCAGGTGGGTATATATTGCGTTTATGTTAGTATATATTCCGTATATGTTGCAATAAAAAATATGTCTTCCATAAAAGATTATGTACATATACTATATTTTGTATATGTTGCAATGAAAAACATGTCTTCCATAAAAGATTATGTACATATACTGATCATAAACAATATGTTTCTAGTTTATTAACAATATATTTCTAGTTTATTAACAATATATTTCTACTTTAACTATTAAACAATAGTATATTTCTAGTCTGTTAACAGTATATGAGGCCAAAACACACAATATACAAACTTAAACCTAAAAGGGCCGTAGTCAATCCTGAAACTGATTCAAATTCAAATTAATCAATTCACCCTATACCTAACCTTTTACCAATTTCGAATCATATTTCTTTATTTCCAAATAATGCAACAAAACAAGCACAAAGTATCAATATATGTTCTGAATTTTACATTGGGCTCGCCATCAACATAAATAACAGCATCGTCCCTGTAAGTGAGCAGCGACCTGCCATTCCTTGGGTTGAACCGGATCGGCACGCCCCGACCCGATTCGGGCGTGAACGCGTAGATCGATTTAAATCCATGCTGGAGATCTCGCGCACCTCGAGCTGGTCCTGATCCCACCCGGCCAGGCCCATTTTCATGACGTCGATCGGGCCCTTCCCTTGCTTGTACACGTGCACCTCAGCCTCCGGGACTTCGTGGTAACAGTTTGGGTCCTCGGATGAATCGAGTCGGACTCGGAGGTCTTTTGCAACAACGGCATCGCCGCTTCTTCCTCAATTTCTCTGACCCGATTGTTGTTCGCCATCTCTGTAATAGTCTAATTGGGTTACGACTCTGGTTCGTTTGTTGTTATTTGAGAAATTTTTTCGAGTAGGATGTGGGGTTTTGGCAGCAGTGTTTTTCGAGTAGGATGTGGGATTTTGGTCTTCGCCATTGAAAACATAATGTTGGGGAAAATGTTTGAAGAGTTGGAGAACGTGGGGTTTTGGAGTTTTTCTTGCAGATAATGGGTGGTAGAAGGTGAAGATTAGGGGCGGTTTTTTTGGTAAAGATATATCAAAGTCTAATCACAATTAAATTGCCCATACATTCCTTAACATCGGTTGGATTTTTTGTAACTGAAAATCTAGTATATTTGTAATATTTTGGGGTTGAATTAGCTATTTTATAAAATATGATGGGTGTAAAAATGTTATATAAATATAATATGATAGTACGTGGTGCAAATTCCTCTATAACTTACACATGAAATGGGCCATAGTAGTGGTGTTGCTCCCAAATTAGTCCATTTAGGGAAGCCCAATTTTTCGAGTGTCTTGGGCTGATTCTGACGATGACAATTGGGCCAATGTACATAACTGCACAAGACACACATACCAAAAAAAGAAAAAAGAAAAATCCATAAAATTAATTAAGTACAATGAATTTCATAAATGGTAGATTCTTTCAACTTTTAACGATAAAACATACCATCCTTATCTATTTTTTTGTCTCTCTTCCTTCTCTCTCTTCATTCTCTTTTCACGTATTTTATTTTTCTTCTTCTTCTTCTTCTTTACATTCAAATATGAATACCTAAAAAAAATGATCAATTAGTTATATAAATACATAACAGTTAAATTATCTAAAAGCAACATAAAGCAACATAAATGTTTGTTATTGTAACTTTAAAAATTAATAATATATTTTTTATAAAAACAACAAACAAGATATATAACAACAAAATAACAATATATGGTCTGATATAGCCATATTATCATATGCCGGTCTAAGAACCCTTTTCTCGACAAACGACCCCTCAGATCGCCCACACGTCGGCATGTTCCAGTCGACATACCTAAATCGACTACCGCAATGTCGATTCTTCACAGAACGACCATGATGGAAGGCGGAATCCATGCAAGTCGACTCCCAGAAGTCGACCTCACACAGTCGACTCTCGAAAGTCGACTTTTACTTAAGAAGACTAGCAAGAGCGTAGCCTCCGGACATTCGGATAATCCTAAGTCGACCTCACGGTACTCGAGGTCGACTCCTCGTACCTCGAGGCGTGAAATGCGCTGGCGACTCAATACACTTGCGATATCTCTTGAAGACTCTTATCCTCCAATGGATAAGAAGGAATCTAGTCATGACTCAGCAGTAAGGGGAGACGAATCAACCAGGGCAATTTAGACCTTTCAGGTAGACCGACCAGGACATTTTGGGTACTTCAAGTAAGTGTTTCCTCTTATATAAAGGAGGTGAGGTAACCCTAAACCCTAACTTCCATTCATTCCATACACTCCTCTATTAATGTTGCTGCTCTCTCATAGCATCTATTCTTCATCTCTTTCATATACTGACTTGAGCGTCGGAGGCTCTACGCCGGAAACACTTCCAGCGTTGAGTTCTTGTAGGTGTTGTTGCGGTTTAGCAACGGTTTGAAGGCGATTCAAGCAGATCTGAGCTCATTACCACCGGTTCACTCTAGATCTGAGAGTAGACCCATCATGGTCCGTTTGGTTGAATTTTTTATTGAGCGTGATAGTATCTTTAAATGCAGAGAAGAATAAAGTTATGACCGATCGACAACCTTTGAGAGCCGTCAAAATTTTACGGATTGCACGTATGTACAAATTTAAACACTTCTCCTAGACATCTTTTAGACCCACACCTTTGGCCCCTGCGCCCCTCTGTAGAAAATAGTTCCCCTCCAGAAGATTTGCCGCTGGTCGGAAACCGATTACAGGCTGCAGCAACTTCATGCTATGCTCCTGAACGAGAATTCGCATTAATTAGCCATTTTATGACGATTGGGTGTATATTTTTACAACTGTTTTGTTGTGTTCTTAATTTCTTCACATTATAATTTCAGTTTCGTCCGTTTATGATACGTGTGGTCAGGGCTGATCTAGCTCATAATATGAGTGGAGACCTTCTTGTTTCTAGAAAACAAATCTAATACATCACAATAAAATATAAATACAAAATACACATTTATATAAATTCTTTTGAGTTTTTAAATAGCTTGGTATGACTCTACAATAAAGTTTTTAAGTTTTTTTTCGGCCTAATAATATTATAATTCACCTCAAGTATATTTGGAACAAAAGTAGCTAATTTTGAAATATTTTCACATGCACTTTTTTGTCAATACTATTTATAAAAATATTTTTCTCCATAATTTAATACAAAAAATAAATAAGTTATAATGTATAAAATACTTTATCTAATATATCAAACTTTTAAGAGCCCTACAAGTTATCAATCGCACACAAATTTAAATATGTTAATAGTCTTTTAAGAAATAACATTCAATTAACTACAATTTTAAATTTTAATTTTTATATCAAATCTAATACGAAAAGAACTAGATTTATTTTCACCAAAATAAACAAGAACAATTATTTTTTTTCCATTATCCCTTTTTTCTCTTATTTGTGTTCCTATTGTTTTTATATTTATTTTAATTTATTAATTGAGTATTAAATTATTTATTGAGTAAGGTATATAAGATATTTTTCTAAGCCCACACTGGACCCTATAAGGCTCTGCCTTACGTGTCGTTGGGCTTGTGAATGGATAGTAGAAACTATAAATTGCAGGAAAAAAAATTAAAAAAAAAAAAACAATCTTTTTCTGTTGGGTATGATATTTGATCTGGTGTTCGTTGTAAGAAATTTTATGGGCATACTCATAACTATCAGGCGGAATTGAATAAACCCTAAGCCTGTAATTCTATCAGTTCATAGAATATGGATCTTTGCATAAATTAAATTGCACGTAGAACTTACAAGAATCCAGCTTATAGTCCTTCCCTGTTTTCTTGATCTATGATGTTGATCTGCGATCTCTTCCTCTTCGTAATCTCATGGATCTATCTATCTTTTCCCATAATCTCCAATTCGCCTTTGCCTATGAATTGTTTCTCTCTCCCGCGTCTCTCGTCTTTTCATAAAGTCCTTGATGTTGAGAACTTTATTTTCGTATGAGATGGGAGAGAGGGGCATGTAGTATATATAGGAGGAATCCTGCAAACCTATTCCTACTAACATTCCCCATGTTCCAACCTAACTTACTGTCCAAGTCAAACACCACAAATTGGACTCTTTAATATTAGAACATTAATAATTCATTAAATACATATTCACCTTAAATAAGTTTGACTATTAATTCAATTAGGCCCAATTAATTATATGGTCCACCATAATAGAATAATATATAAAATATTATTACATTCTCCCACTTGGACCATATAATTGTTGAAACCCAAAGAACTACTTTAAGCGCGCACCTTTCATCAAACTTATAATTGAATACATATATCTATAAGTTTAAAATTAAAATAGAAATTAACCGAGTCATGGCGGTCACAAGTCTTCGAGCGACATGATCCCTTCCATGTACCACAAATTATTTCTAATTCAACTTTACTTTAATATGGAACAAACTATTCGTACCATAACCATAAGCCATCCAACTTTTATGTATATACTATAAAATCAAATATCCATAATGATGGTATTAAGTGTGAAGAATCAAACATCTTTAATTGAATTCAATAAGTGTCAAAATCAATAATTGAGCAATTTCATTCAGTATCGGTCAGTCCAACAAGGCCCCATTCGTTATTCCCAATTTTCTTTATATGTCTTGCAACGGCTATAGGGAATAACCCTTTAATGGATCCGCTTTCATGCAATTAGTACTAAAATGCTCAAATGACACACTTTGTTTCTTCACTTATATTTTACGACCTAGTATTTCAATTTTATGTGATTCACACCCTTTGAATACTTGTCATTCCTTGAAATAATATTGCTACAATGCTACGATAATTCTTAGCGGCTTGGACAAGATGTCGACATTTCCAAGTCCTAAGATAAAGCACCGTAACCCTAAATTTGACTTGTGGCCTCAAAGCATACCACAAACTCAACCCTACACCGTGGAAGTCGCGATGATGGACTTTTGTTCCACCTTTCCATAATTTTGCTCCTTTAGACATTATGAGCAAAAGTCTGAATCCGAGTATCCAATTATAACCAATAATTTAGATCTTCTTTAGGTTAGCATGTGTTCTTTGATGCCTTGTAAGTACTTTAAAAAATTTCTTTGCAGCATAATCATTTAAAGTCATTTTTATAGTTGTTTAACGTACCAACAACAAATATAATATCAAACCTAGTACAGGTTCGTCTCGCTTAAGACTCCTAATCATTTATATCTAAGGAATTTCATCCATCACTTTTCATTCCATTTCACCTTTCAAACATTTATTTTAGGCTAAATGTATCCCTTTTATGAATTGGAATTATACGGAACAACCATCCATTATCTCTCAAAATAAAACTTTTATGGGATAAACTTTTAGTCCTTGTAATCTATTCCAGAATATTTCTATTCCAATTAGCAAGGACGTTTCATCCACATCCTTTATTTCATAACTTTTTAGAGAGAATACTTTACTTCGTGCAACATGTCCACATTATTAGCAACTATAATATGTCATCGACATACGAAACTAAATAACAAATCTACTCCCACTGACCTTAATGTAGATACACCGATCTACGGTATTCTCTACAAAACCATAAGCAGTGATGGTATCATTAAACTTAAGATACCATTGACGAGAGACTTATTTTAGTCCATATATCGATCTATTCAACTTACACACTAATGTTTCATTTCTTGTGATCTAAAAAACTTTTAATTAGTTCATGTAGATCTCCTTCTAAGTTTATCATTTAGAAGGTGATCTTTATGTCCATTTGATAAAGCTCAAAGTCATACAGAGCCACCATTACCATTACAATTCTCAAGGAATCTTTCTTTGAAACGAGACATAATGCTTCCTTGTAGTCAATGCCTTCCTTTTTGGGTGTAACCTTTAGAAACAAGTCTAACTTTATATCTTTCGATATTACCTTTAGAGTCGTGTTTGGTTTCAAAAAACCCATTTACACATAACTCTTTTAGACCATTCAGGTAATTCTACTTAATCCCAAACTTTATTGTCATCCATTATTCTTTTATGGCATTGATCAATTTTTCAGAATTTACACTTTTCATGGCTTGTGATTCATCAACCATAGGTGATGATTCATTATCAAGTGAGTTTGAATCATTTTGTTATTCATCTAAGTTACATGACGATACTGTAACTAAAAGAATAACAACCATTGACGGACACTCGGGTCTAGACTGTTCAACCTGAGTTTCTTTAACATCTAAACTTTGCAGTTTCAAACTCCCACTGATTTGAACATTTTCAATGAATCGAGCATTGCTGGAATCAACTATTCTCATACTATGGTTAGATCTGTAAAACTTATATCCTTTAGAACATTTCGGATAGCTAATGAATAATCACTAACAGTCCTAGGAATAAGTTTCTTTTCATGTGGATTATATACTTTTATTTCTGTATGGCACCCCCAAATATGAAGGTGCCTCAAACTAAGTTTCCTACCCGTCCACAGTTCATAAGGTGTCTTAGGAACTGCCATACTAGGAACTCTGTTTATCCAATATGCAGTAATCTTTAATACATGCATCCACATAGAAGACGTTAATATTGAATTACTCAACCTACCTCTAACCATATTCTTTAAGTACGGTTTATCCTCTCAGCAATACCATTATGTTGAAGAGTCTCAATTATAGTGTATTGCAGACAAATATTTCAAATCTCAAGAAACTTTGCAAATGGACTAGGATATTATTCTCTTTTATTGAACTTACATTAATATTCACCACTCTAGTGAGATCTCACAACTTTTACTTATTTATTTAACTACCTCTCCATCTCATCATTGTATATCTTTAGATAGTCCAATGATTGAGTCTTTTCATGTAGTAGATAAATATAACTATAACATGAGAAATCATTTATAATGGTGATTAAATACTTTACATCACCCCATGAAGGGATGTTGAATAGACCACAAAATTAGTGTACATAAGTTATAAGATTTTTTTAATGCTTCTCCTGGCAGATCTCTTTAATGTATGCTAGTTTGCTTTTCTTTAATTCATTTTATACATACATCTTGATCACTAAAATCCAAATGAGAAATGGTTTCATTATTCACTATTCTCAAAACTTTTCTTTGGATATGTGACCATAATCTTTAATGCCATAAGAGAGTAGAATTTTAATTATGTGCACTACGTTTAACCTCAAAATAAATATGAGATGCATAAGTAGTTGCACAGAACCAAGCCACCAAGTATCATTGGGAATCTTTAATAAATTTGATTCACAACATACAAAAATTTAATGTATGCCTTTCTTTTCGAATCAAGATTTTATTTCGGGCGATCTTTCCTAAGGTAGCCTAGCTTTTTACAAAACTAACACCTTATTTATTTAATGATTGGACCTACAAAAACTTTAAGTAAGTCAGTCTCCTTTTATTTGCCTTTATTTCCCATTTTTATCTTACTATTATTGGCTCCTGAATCGACTCTTCTTTCATCTCATTTATTCCCACCTCTTCCTGCACCAGCATAGCCTTAATTTGCTTACAATCCCGTTTATCATTAATGGTGTTATAGTTCACCTAGGATTGGCCAAACTCAACAGGTAAGGAGTTCATGATGAATAAAACCATAAATGAGTCTATCACATTCATTCTAATGTTTGCAAGTTTAGCTTATATGTGGAACACATGGATCACGAAATCATGGATGGAGCGGAATCAGATGAACTTTTATAGTGGAGAGTACATTAATGAAACTTTCCACAATAAACTTTTCCCGCAATTTTAAATGGAGATAATCCTTGATTTTTATTTAGGAATTCTTTTGCATTATTGGCTTTAATGTTATCCGCCATAATTAACTTCATAAAATTCAAACAAAACCTATTTGATCGCTCACATGCCCTACGAAGAGTTACCTCTACTTCGGAGCTCTCATCAGTAATGGTTGTGGGCACTTCATCAGTAATTAGAGTATATCCAAATTCAGTGCACCTAATTAAAAATGGATATGCTCATACCATTCATTGAAGTTCAGCCCATTGAATTTTTTCAATAATAATTGACAGAAAAATCAAATCTAAACACTGCAAACTTTAATACATGCTATTTAATTAAGCTTTGAGAGACAATTAATGGATTCAGAAATCTTTTAAATTATATATTTAAATATACCTTTGGGCAAATACTTAAATATATAATATACTTGATTGACGCCTCAGAGGAAATATCTTTAATAGAAATTATAGGTATTGTGATTAATTAGTGGTTATCTTTGGACAAACACACTAATTAACCTAACTTTAATATAATTTCTCTTTTATTGTCATACATTAATAAGACATCGTCTTATATTTGAATAATTGATACTTTTATCTAATTTAATTATCTATTCCATAAATTAAACTAGGCCACTTTGGTGACTAACTAGTTTCTTACATAGATAATATAATTAGATAATGTTTTATTTTAAGGATATTTCATCTAATTTAATTATCTATTCCATAAATTAAACTAGGCCACTTTGGTGACTAACTAGTTTCTTTACATAGATAATATAATTAGAAAAGTATTTGATGTATATTATGAGATTATAAAAACTTAATAAATCTCCATCAATGTATCAACTATATCATTAAAAGTCTCCACGATTTTAAGGGACCTAAAACCTTTAACAAACAACTTTTAACAAACAACTTAGATTGTGCATGTCATGAGATTATGAAAACTATGATTGATCTCATTCTACGCAAGTTACCATACTTGAAAATTTTATACAAAATATGCTTAACTTTAATGTAACTCATACAAAGATAATTTCCAATCACATTAGCAAACAATTTGTTGGCAGATAATTCCCAACCAATATTCTTTACCAAATCCATACGAAATTATCCTCTAATGTTTACAACTAATCAAAAGGCTATACACGCGCAGCTAAATAATTCATAGACTCCAAAACAATTCATAGACTGTAATTGACAGAATTGAAACTCTAATCCACAATTCCTTCATAAACTCTAATTGGCAGGAATTGAAATCGCAGTAATAAAACGACTCACGATTTTCAATGCAAATATATACCTTCATAATTGCAGTAGCAAGCATAAACAAGAACAATTCACGATAATAACCTTAAAACTTTAATTGGCAATATAATCATGCAAAACACGAGCTCTGATACCACATGTAAGAAATTTTATGGGCATACTCATAACTATCAGGCGGAATTGAATAAACCCTAAGCCTGTAATTCTATCAGTTCATAGAATATGGATCTTTGCATAAATTAAATTGCACGTAGAACTTACAAGAATCCAGCTTATAGTCCTTCCCTGTTTTCTTGATCTATGATGTTGATCTGCGATCTCTTCCTCTTCGTAATCTCATGGATCTATCTATCTTTTCCCATAATCTCCAATTCGCCTTTGCCTATGAATTGTTTCTCTCTCCCGCGTCTCTCGTCTTTTCATAAAGTCCTTGATGTTGAGAACTTTATTTTCGTATGAGATGGGAGAGAGGGGCATGTAGTATATATAGGAGGAATCCTGCAAACCTATTCCTACTAACATTCCCCATGTTCCAACCTAACTTACTGTCCAAGTCAAACATCACAAATTGGACTCTTTAATATTAGAACATTAATAATTCATTAAATACATATTCACCTTAAATAAGTTTGACTATTAATTCAATTAGGCCCAATTAATTATATGGTCCACCATAATAGAATAATATATAAAATATTATTACATTCGTATCTTTTGGAAGAGTTCACTTTGAAAATATACTACTTTAATTTGTAAATTTGCTCTGAAAGTCTCTATTATTTCAACTGGATGGTTATAACACCTGGATAGTAGTAGGTGAAATTCACCATTTATTTCAACTTATTGTACATTTGCCTTTTTCATCATTTACTTCAACTTGATGTGGTGCATGGTCTTTTTTGTTAACACACGTGCGTCCTTGGGCCTTGGTAGAGATGTTAAACGGGCTAGTCTTAGTGGTTTCGGGCTACCCCTAGCGGGCTTCGGGCTAAATGGTCCGGGCCTAAAAAGTCCGGATTTAAATGGGCTATCAATAAAAAGACCTAACCCTAAACCTAGCGGGCTTCGGGCTATACGGGCTATAATAATAATAATAATAATAATAATTAAAAAAAATTACAACACCTAGCTAACGGTTTTTTTCAACGGCTATTTAGTATTTACCACTATATATATACAACTACACTTCATATATGATCACACATTACGAACTTTTAAATAACATATTGTTTCTGCATAAAAAAAGATGTTCGAACTATTACTTATAACTACCATTTGACTAGTTATTTGGTACGCTTCGGGAATTTTCGCAATATTGCATACTGCTGAATTTATATTCTATCACCATATTCTATGTGTTAGATCTTTGTCTCATTTGTTTTTTATTAGCCGTTCTGATTGGCTTAAATATCTTGCTGTGAAATAGGATTATGTTTGTTAGTAATTATATATCAAAATAATAATAATAATACATTATAACTCATAATTACATGTGCAGTAGAATAACAAAATTGTAATATATAAGGAATCAATGAACATATTTTTTATCTTTCTAAAAACATATACACCACTAACCCAAGTTAAACGGGCTAGTCCTAGCGGACTTCGGGTTAAACGGTTCGGGCTTAAACGAGCTACCAATAAAAGGCCCTAACCCTTTTTTTTCGGGTTAAACGGGCCGACCCGTCGGGTCAAGGACCATTTAACATCTCTAGGCCTTGACTACTTTCTGTTTCCCCCACGTGACATTGTCCTTCTACTAAGCCTCACGTGGCCACGTACATTTGAAGATATATGCACACTTTTCATGGAAAAAGAAAATCATAACGGCTCTTTAGTCTTTACATATATATGCATAGTTTGGTATGGTGCTATGACAAAATGTGGATTCCTTGGTGGACATTTAGCTCTAAAAAACATATGATTTTTTATATATTATAAAACCCAAAAGCATGGTTAGTGATAGTCATATACTTTGACCTACATATTGACGTGTATTACAGAATTATAGACCCTTTTTGTGCAGCTCATCTGTCTTCATTATTTATGTGCTATAGACTGTCATATATAGCTTGCGCACAAAGTCCTCCAAAATATTACAGTTTTGCAACTTGGAAAGATATAACTTAACTAGTGTTGTTGTGGAATCAAAATGCCACAATTATCCAAAACTAATATATTGATTTGTACTAAATTAAATACACATGAAACATGTGCGTCAAAGGCTATTGCTAATATGCATAAAATATAATATCAAATATAAAATTAAAATAAGAATAGAAATTTCAAGTTTTAATTCGATGATCTCTTTTATTTGATTTGATATATTTTTTTATTATTAACTAGTATCAAGTCCAATATTGCTAAGAGCATCTCCAGTGTATGGGTGTCAATGTTATAATGTCCACGCCACATGGCAGTAATTAATTGGATCGTGATTTTTTATAACATCAATGTTGACATCGTATAAATAACTGTTTAAAACTATCTCCAATGTTTTACTTTCCTTGGATGTGTACATGTATTAATTAGGAATAAATTTTGAAAAGAAAATAATAATTACGTAAAAAAATAATTAAGTAAATACAACGTAGTTTAATTTTTAAAATATAAAAATTGTAATTACATTCAATGTTATTTTTATGTACATGTGAGTAAATACAAAATGATTTAATTTTTGAAATATAAAATTTGTGTTGTTTTTATGTATCAAGTAAATACAAAATGATTTAATTTTTAAAACATAAAAATCATGTTATTTTTGCGTATCAAGTAAATACAAATTTTGATACGTTAACGTAGTTTAATTTTTAAAATATAAAAGATGTAATTACATTCAATGTTATTCTTATGTACATGTATCGAGTAAATACAAGATGGTTTAATTTTTGAAATATAAAAATTGTGTTATTTTTATGTATCAAGTAAATAGAAAATGGTTTAATTTTTAAAATATAAAAATCGTGTTATTTTTTGTGTATCAAGTAAATACAAATTTTGACACGTAGTTTAATTTTTAAAATATAAAAAATATAATTACATTCAATATTATTTTTATGTGTGTATCATGTAAATAAGATAAATACCCACGTTTCCTGTCGAATACACTGTTTGCCTTTAAATAGTGCGCTTCACAGTAGTCATGCCACATCACAAAAAATTCAACCACGACAGAGTCCATTGGAGATAAAATTATGAAGACATTGTCTTCAATGATGACACTGACATTATTTTTTTCCCCCATTGGAGATGCTCTAACACTTTGCCCAGTATTTTACTATAAAACTTCGATGCAAATACCACTACAAAAGAATTGTTATATTCCAACAGAAAATCCTATGGTAATATATTCTAATGGATATTCCCAACGGTATAGTTTCCGTTAGAATGATTCCAACGAAAATATTCCGTTGGAATGTATTTTTCATTGGAATTTTAGATGGAATTTGATGATTCCAATGGCTATATTTCCAACGGCTTTTTACCGTAGGAATTTCCGTTGGAATATGCAATTTCCGTTGGAATTTTTATTTCCACCTCCGTTGGAAAATCTACCGTTGGAATCGTCAAAATCAAACGGAAATTCCAATAGAAAACTCATTCCAACGGAATATTTTTGTTGGAATTTCCGTTGGAATCCGTTGAAAAAATTCCAACGAAAATAATAGTATTAAAATATCCATTGGAATTCTATTGAAATATATTTTTGTTGGAATTTCACCATTTTATTGTAGTGTACGGTGTTAGATTTTCTATTATTTTATCGATATTACCACCACTACAAAAAAATTGTTAAACGGAAAATCCTATAGTAATATATTTCAACAGATATTCCAATGGTATAGCTTCAGTTGGAATGATTCCAACGGAAATTCCAACGAAAATATTTCGTTGGAATGTATTTTTTATACGGCTTTTCACCGTTGAAATATGCAATTTCCGTTTGAATTTCTATTTCCACCACCGTTGGAATCGTCAAAATTCAACGAAAATTTCAATTGAAAACCCATTTCAACGGAATATTTTTATTCGAATTTCCGTTGAAATTATTCCAACGAAAATAATAGCATTGACATATCCATTAGAATAGTCGTTGGAATTCTATATATTGAAATATATTTCCGTTGCAATTTATCATTTTCTTGTAATGCACTCTGTGCAATATGATATTTTAAACATTGATTTTCTTTTCCATAAAGTGAATATAACTACAATATTCAAATAAATATAAAACATTGCTCTAGTGACCAATGTTTCACATTTCATCTTATCATTATTACTAGGCTATCATAACCAAACCAACACAGACATGATTGAAAAGTTTAATGATAGAGATAAAATGACACAACTCAAAGCTCAAAATGAGAAAAAGAAAATATATATAAAAATTTTGTATTATATATATATAATTAAATATAAAATTTATATCTATAATTACAGAAATTTTGTATTCTCAGTGTGTTTTTTGTTTNATGAAGGAGGCGTGGTGCACTCCAAGAAGTTGGAAGAAATACATTTCACGCACACAAGAAAAGTGTGAATTTATTTAATAGTCCACCTTTTTTCGATTCTTCTTTTGACTTTCTCCTAATTATGTGTTTTAGCATTTTAACTGAGTTTTCCAACTTTTTTATTCTGAAGATGTGAAAACGAATATTAATTGATATTTAATATAGAGAAAGAAAGTAAAATTAAATATTATTAAAAACAACCGAAATTTTATTTTTGAAGATTAATTATATTTTATTTCAAATTGTACTCACGGTTATTATTATTAAAATAATAATTAATAAAAAAATTATGAAGCATAATAAACATTTTAAGTCAAAAAAACTAATGATTGTATTTTATATGGTAAATGTGAACTCAAATTTGAAATAATTATATTAAAATTTAATAAGGAAAAATATTAGGATCTAGTCCATAAAAATATGTGGAAAAAGGTAACAAAGATAAAATACGAGCTTGTTTTATAGCAATAGTAATTAATCGTTGTTGTTTCAAGGTCAATCTATTCACCCGCCTAGATAATATTTTTCCTTGTTGACTAATAAATCGACTAATTAAACTCAGGTTTCTATAATCAATTCGATCCCCAGGTTTAATCTGGGGCAAACGCCTACGAAAAGATCGTTTTTTTTTACGAAAAAGTCGCTTAGATTTATGAAAAATTTTCTAGCTCTAAGAATTTTCAAAAGAAAAATAAAACCACTTTTAAAACCAATATTATTTCGATTAAGAAAAATAGTGTGTAAGATTTTGATTATTTAAGGTTTGTAATTGGACAGATGTTAAATGAAATTTTAAAAGATGTATCAACTAAAAATATAAAAAGAAGGTTTGGGACTGTGGGCTTGCTTGGATGTAGATTTGCTGAATTTTTATNGTTGGTTGTATTAAATTTTGAGTGAGATTTTGAGTTTGCATTAAAATGATATTTAAAATAAAATAACTAAAGTTAATTAGATGAAAACGTAGAAGAGGAATGGTTGTGTGTGATAAATAGTTAAAATTATGTGAGTGAATGATAAATGACTCAGAGTTAATGTAATGTGTAAAAATCATTGACGATATTATTTAATTATGTTGATTATATTGATGTTAGTGAGTTGAGTTAATAGACTTGAATTAAGATTAAAAACATTTTTCATATATCTATATCCAAACATATATAAATATGCTCTTACATTCTGACTGTCATATTCTTTAGTACAGTTCTATCATATATATGTACTTACGGACTATTAAATTAATGCAAATGAAAAAAAAAATTCCCACTAATTTTTCTAGTTAATTAGAGTAAAAACGTTATGTTTTATATGAATTAAATATAATAATATTATATTAACTATTCTGTCGTATAATAGGTATTACAAAAAACAATTAATTATTATTCACACGACAAGTTGTATAGAAGGTGAATTAATTATTAATTTTATTCTAAAATTATATTTCATCTCCAAAGGCATAGCCTTTTAACCTCATATTAATCTCATTAAAAATATTGATATAGCCCCATAAGGATAACCCGGTCTAGAGGCTCCCTACTCGACCGGTGAACCACTCGAACAACTCGCATGTCGACATGACTCTGTCGACATTCTCACATCGACTTCCCTAAAGTCGATTCTACCAAGAGCAACCGAGAAGAGGCAGAAATTGGTCTAGTCGACTCTCCCAAGTCGACCTTAGTCTATCGACTATCACTAGTCGACATCAATGGAAGAAGAACAGCAAGAGCATAACGCCCAAGCATCCCGATATCCTAAGTCGACTCTCAGCAGTCGACTCAACTAAGATGATCCTCTGAAGACGACTTCACCTCAGAGAGTTATCCAAGCGTAGCCTCCGAATCCGCACATATCCACAAGTCGACCTCCTAGCTCTCGAAGTCGACCCCGCACACCTCAAATAATAAAGATGTGACGACGACTCATCACACTTGCAGCATACTTGAAGTTCCACATATTACAAAGGATAAGAAGGAATCTTGTGATGACTCAGCAGCAAGGGGAGGCGAATCGACCGGGGCATTTTGGACCTTCTAGGTCCACCGACTTGGGCATTTTAGGTACTTCAAGTAAGTATTCACTCCTATATAAAGGAGGTGAGGTAACCTCAAACCCTAACTCTCATTCATTCCCATTCTCCCACACAACTGCTGCGCAACATCTCTTCATCACTCTCATACTGACTTGAGCGTCGGAGGCTCTACGTCGGAAACACCTCCGGCGTTGAGTTTTTGCAGGTATCCCGTGGTCTAGCAACGATTTGGAAGCAGTTCAAGCAGATCTGAGCTCACATCCATCGGTTTACTCCAAATCTGGAAGTAGACCCATGAAATATATATATATATATATATATTTTCATCTCATTAAAAGATTTTTTTTAAGAAACAAGCTAATTAATTTTAAAGGCATAGCCAAACCCTTTAAAGAGTTTCTATTATTATTATTATTATTAATTCATTATTTTTCTAACTAACTAGTCGGTAATGATTCATCAAAATTATAAATATTATATTGTTCGGTACATTTCATGTCATGAATATAATGATTTGTGTGTAATTAAAAAAATTATATTTATGCTATTATCTACTAATGATCAAATTTATAAAACTTGATAGATAAATTATTTATTGTATAAATTTAATACTATATATACATATAATTTATAACATTTTATAATTTTTTTTTCTTTTTTATTTTTTCGTATAACTTTCTATTTTAAAAAATTAAACACATTTAATTAATGTTTCAATTTAATGGCAATTTCACGAAATTGAATATAAATGAAATTAATATATTTAATTAATGTTTCAATTTAATGGCAATTTCACGAAATTGAATATAAATGAAATTAATATAGCCAGATGCTTTATTATTATTATTTTTTTTTTGTAAGGGAAAATAAATTTTTCCCACTACATTATAAAGATATATTAAGTTTTTCACACCACTAGTTAATAATTTATTTTTTTCACTCAAAAAAGTGTAAATATTATGCAAATAAACTGTTTAACTGCTGCATATCGACTGCATAACAGTCAAATATTTATCGCACAATGTTTTAAGTAGCGTCGTATAGTGCTCAATAGTGCAATTTTGCTCCCAAATGCGATGAAGCAATTACTATTTCGCATTTTTTCCGAAATACTTATGCAAATATTTTACGTTTTTTACGCTATTTTCACGCAACAGTAACAAAAGATCAAAATAAAAAAAAAAATTATTATTATTATTTTTTTTTTACGAAATGATAGATTTCATAGGGGCAAACAAATTAGCTTCATGGAGGTGGTGTCGGGCCTAGCTTCACGGAAGTGGTGGCCGGCGAAGGAGATGCACAGTGGGGACAATTTTCAGAATTTGGGATTATCGCTGAGAGAGAGAGAGAGAAAGTGAACTGTATTTTTTTTGTCAATTTTTTATGATTTTCAACCAAAATAAATGAATAATAATACCAATATAGTATATATATGGGGAGTGAATTGAAAAGAGAAATTAGGAATAGAGAGTGCAGCATTAGGGATTTTACAGGAATTTACCGTTGATTAAATAAGAGAAAATAAAAATTAAGAAAACAGAAATTGGAACAAACCCCTGGAGGCCGCATTTATATGCAAAGCACCGACATCGCCTCCATCATCAACAACAACCCCACATGAAACTCCCCAAATCCTTCCTCAAACCCCTACGCGCCACCAGGAACGGCTTCTTCCGCCGCCGCCGCAGCCGCAGCGGCTCCATCCGCGGCGGCGCCTCCTTCTCCGGTCCACCCGCCGACAACCCCGAGCCGTCCTCCCCCAAGGTGACCTGCATCGGGCAGGTGAGGGTGAAATCGAAGAGGAGGGGTAGCCACAGCCGCCGGAGCGTCTCCCAGCGGCGGACGGGGGAGGCGAGCTTCCGGAGGACGGCGGCGGAGCAGCTGCAGGAGGAGCGCAAGAGCCGGAGGTGGGTCCACCTGCGCGCCTTCGGATCGGAGCTCGCCTGCCTGCTGTTCCCCTGCGCCGGCGGCGGCTGCCGTCGTCATAAATGTCGAATCTTTAAGAGTGGTTGTTGCTGTAATGACGGTGATTGTAATGGTGGGGAAGAAATTGGGGGATGTGGGGTTTTTATGAGGAGGTGTCTGGTGTGCGGAGGGCGGCGGGGGGAGATTTTTGCGGCGGCCGGCGGCGGAGAGGCGGCGGCGGAGGAGGAGGAGGGAAAATCGGGAAGGCGGCACGTGTTTGATGATATTGAGGTTAGGAATGGGAGGATTGAGGTTAAAGGGCGGAGTTTGGAGGTTGAAGAAGAAGATGAAAGATGGAGAACTGGCATCTGTGTACCTCCCAAGAATGCGCTTTTGCTTATGAGGTGTCGATCAGATCCGACAAAAATGGCGGCGCTTGTCAATAGGTACTCTAATTTGGAGTATAGAAATCGCGATGATATTGAAGAAGATGAAGATGATGATGAAGATGAAGCTGAAGAGAATAGTTCTTGGGAAGGAGGAGATTTGGTGTTTGAGAAAGTTGTGTTTGAGGATAAAGGTGAAGCCTTTGAGCAATGTACTAAGGTTTCGAGTAAGATCGATGAAGAAGAAGAGATCCGAAATGAAGTGAGACACGAGTTGGAAAGTAATTTTGAGGAGAAATTCAAATTATTGAATGTTGGTGGGGAACAAGAAGAAGAAATTAAGGCCACCGATGAACAAGAAGAAGAAATTGATGCTAAAGATGAAGAATCAGAAGAGACCGAGTCGAATATGTCCTCATTTGAAGCTCTACTAGACCAAGAAAACTCGGACAGCTACCTAGAAAAGGTAGAAGAGAACGAAGATAATGAAGAATACGAAGACATTGGAAGCCGGAAAATTCAAGAACCTGGAAAAAGCAATGAGCTTGAGAACAATAGAGAAGAAGAAGATGAAGAGCAGAGCAAGCAGGTGCTGCCCGATTGCTTGCTGTTGATGATGTGCGAACCCAAGCTGTCAATGGAGGTCTGCAAGGAAACCTGGGTCCGGGGCGCCGACTTTGTCAGGAGGTCGCCCAAAGCCGCCGCCGCCGCCGGCGGCGGCTGCGAACGCCATCAGGACAGGGGCAGGCAGCCCGCCGGCGCCGACCCGAAGCCTAGGAAGCAGATCCCGGCCCCGCCGTCGGGGAGGAGCGACGGCACCCGCCGTCAGATGCTCCAGCCGGCGCGGTCGTCGTGCTCGCTGCCGGCGGCGACGATGGGACCGCTCGCGTTGACGAGATGCAAGTCGGAGCCGAGGAGGACGGCGGCGGACAAGCTGGCGCACGAGACGGCACCGTGGAAGGACGGCGGCGGCGGGGTGAAGATGGAGGTGCACGGCCCGGCTGGAGTCGGGTCCTGACTCCTGAGGGCGGGGCTCCGGGTCGGGTTGTGAAATAAATTTCAATCGTTTGATTGCACGTGGGTGACAGGTGTCGGTCACAGTAATTTTGTTCCCCAGCTATGTTTATCCTACCTGTAAATATATATATATATATATATTTCGATACATTGAGAATCCCATGTTTTGTCTGCAACGGGTGTTTGTATCTGCTGTTGTTTTGTGCAGTAATAAATTTGCGGGTTCATCTCACCTCAATGCCCAGAAGGACTAAAATGTGGGCAATGCTATAAAAAAGATGTGATGTAAGTACGTTTGTTTAGACTTTTGTATCTTAACAAAAATAATTTTCGAAATTTATTTACATTGAGAACAAAAAATTATTACTGGTACAACATTCGTGTATTACACGGACATTTGTTAAATTAATATAAATATTTTTTATTAATATTAATAGGTAATTTAATTTTTATTATAAATATTAATATAATTATTTATTTATTTTTTATATAAATCGTAAATGTCAAATCGAATGTCATCAAGACATGGTTAACTTGATACATTTTATTGAGAATAAATGTTTTTTTTAACTTGTAAATATATTTATAATATAAGTATGTAATTTTTTTATAATTATAAAATAAAGACAGAAAAAAAGAAGATTGAAGAAAAAAATTATGTGTTATAAATCACGTAAAGAATAGAAATAATATTAAAATATAACTAATTTTCTTCTTGAAAAGAATAAAAAATATTTATTATATTTATGAATATTTTAGGTTTAGTTATTTTTAGAGTGGAAGTAAATTAATCAATCCAAGTTAAGTAAGGAAGCATGAGTAACTGAGTTATTAAAAAGATAAATGGAGATCTCGCAGTTGAGTTTATCTATTCATACTTGGATATGAGCTAAATAAACTATTGAAAAGTTTTGGTGAATTATTTCATATATTTTGTTTGAATTTTGTCTCATTATAAGCCAATAATTCCGTCATTGATTGCCCCGATATAACTGTATTTCGAGACTCGTTGTATTATTTAAAAATCAAACTAAAAGAATATTTTAATTCTCCATAAAATTTGGCGAGATTGACGTAACGATCTAACATCAGGGATCAATCTTTCTCAATATATAAACAATAATGGATATTTTTATTATAAAATATTATTTTTCTGATCACGACTTATATTAAAAAGTCACACTTTTTAATAAAAATATACATATTTGGGCCCGTCGGCCCGAGACCCCATATTTTCGGAAAATCAACAAGGCAAGATCCAATTTTTTATATCAACATGCATATTTTTAAAAAAACAAGTTCAAATAAAGCAATTCGTTCAAATAAAACAATTCAACATTTTTTGGAAGCCGAATACAGTTTCTATTAGGTTCCACATATATATGTTGCATGAATTATATGCACGTGACAGAAAGAATATCAGGGAATAATCAACCATATATGAATTTGTTTTGTTTTTTAACAACAATTGCATTTCAATAAAATTTTCCAATAGAACCAAATAGAAATCTCATAAACAAATTAATTACCAGTCAATCTGGTATATATAGGATCCTTTTGCCATTGAGATTTGACAAAAAATGTAAAAAGGATAATTGTGTTGTTCATAGTAATCTTTAGAATTGATGACAACTCATATCTTCAAAGTTAAGATATATCCACCAAATGAATATGCATATATAAGAAATTGAATTGGCCAAACGTTCACTTGCAAATATAATAATCTTCATACATGATGAAGCCATCACCATCTCCTAATTAATAAAAAGAATAATTAATGGAAGGAAATTAAATGATTAGATGAACTTAGTTCACTTAATTTAGGCCCTTTTTAATTTTTCGAATTGAACAAAGACCAATTTACATGCATGGTAGAAAAAATGTGGCTCTCTCCTTAATTTTCTTCAAGATAGATCAAATTAGTTTAATCTTTTCCCTTACACCTTTATGTATAGATAATGGATTTTTTAAAAAGGCAGCATATTTCATGAACTCCATTCATCAACTTATTATTTCAATAAACTCATATATCATGTTGGCTTTGGACTTATCAAGATCATATTTTGATAAACATAAGAGGCATTCAATTTTACTTTATTTAGATTCATAGCGGAACTCTCATTACACATTTTCCAGTATATGTACAAATACACACTTTTATTTCTCGTTTAGCATAATTGGAAAATATTCAATTTCAATAACGAAATGACATTTTTTCTCATACTATTGGAGTCCTACTACATTATCACCTCATATTTGTTTTATATATTGTAGCCACTTGCTGCAACAAGTGGCAAGACTGGGAAATTAAAATGGCTTGGCAAGCGTGTATTTGCAAAAATGTGCTTAGTTACTATTACTTGTGTTCACAATAAAAGATGTTTGATATTGGACTCAACAGACGTCATTTGTTGTTGCTTTGGGTAATAAAAGATAGTCCGGCTATGTTTAATGAAATGAGCCACTGGTGAGTTCGGTTGAGTCGAGTTTGACTCGGATCGAGCTCAATTTATTAACATTGATAAACGTGTTACGTTTGAGTTTAATTTTTGACTCATTTAGTTAACAAGTCCAGCCAAAGACTCAAACTTGACTCAGTTCATTTACACGCATAATTGACATCTATCTATATATAAAAAGGTTGTTGGTTAAATATTTTTTGGAAACTTTTGACCAAATAAATAATACCTTTGACATTCTATTTATAGAAAGTTTGAAAACAATAATGGTTTAGTTTTTTTCTTCTTTTTTTTTTTATTATGGAAAATCACATTTAAATTCAAAATTAAAGGTGTAGAGATAATATTTGAACAATAATATGTGGATAACTCATGATGGAATAGGTGGATAATTAACTACTAATCTAAAAAGATTTTGATAAATCTTCACCAAACACTTATGTATTAATATCGCAACCCAAGGAAAAAAAAAGGCATAAGTGAGTCCATTTATTTTTTTTATACTAAAATAAAGAAATATTACCAAATATAATTTTTGTTTAATTTGATGGATAATATCAAACCATTCCAAATTTTAATAATGTACGCGAATATCATTTCAAATATTTAGATAATATCATTCTAACGCTCCAATCATCTAATATCGAGATATATTATCGTATAGTTCAAATTTGGGTTTCAAATTTAAAAGTCAAATAAATAATTATTTATAACTTACGTGTCAATATTAACTTAGGCATAAATAAGTCAATTAATTATAGTTTAATAAATTACTCAACAACTTAAATTTTTTATTTTGATAGTATATACAAAATTAAATTCATTTTAATTAATGAACACTAAGTTTTATAATTGTACTTATTATTCACATAGATTTTTAAATATATGATAAAATTTTACAAAAAGAATTATTTTATGGAATCACTTTGTAGTCCAATCGAATTTTTGAATAAATATTTTAAAATGACACTTATTTTGAAATAAATATAATGTAATTTATTATCGGTTACGTGAACCATACGGGTTGTATACTAATTAAATTGACATGTTTTATGTAATTTTGCACGATATAAGATTCATATATCATTTTCAATAAATTAATATAGATAAATGTATTACATATTGATTTAGTATTTTTAATTTATAAATATTATCATTTTTAATTTATAAATCTTTGGAAGCCTGAAAAAAGCATTGTGGAAAAAGCTCTGGCTGAATGGGAAAAAAATTCTTCTATCAATTATGCTAATGGCTTTAGTGATTTTGCACTGCCTTTTGCCAGGTTACCATAAAAAAATCTTTATGCTATTATTAGTGATTTTACCTAACGAGTTTCAAGATGTCTTCTAACCATCATTATATGTAGATTAATCTTTTATTAATTAATTTAACTGACATGTGTTAAAATTTATGAACCATAAAAAAATATTTATGCTATTATTAGTAGAACATAATTAAATATATCATTAAAACCAAAATAATTTCCATCTCGATTCCAAATCTCCTTCACCAAACTGTACCTAAATTCGATGAAATACTATGTGCTCTGGCCCTGCCAGCTAACCATCAGCACTCCTGGCGCACGTTAGACGCCACCGCCCTAGCCCAGAACTTAATCTGCGCCTTCACATCCTCCGCCGGCCGCTTCCCGCCCCACCTCGGCACCGGCGGCGGAGAATAGCTCTGTGCGCCCCAACTCGGCACCGGCGGCGCAGAATAGCTCTGTGCGCCCCAAGACTCCGATAGATACGGCCTTCGAGCCCTAGCGCTCTTCCCTTCATCCTCTTTGATAATATCCCTTTTCTCTTGCAAGGCCGGGATCATGCTTATTACCTTCGGGCTCAGCTCCTTGTCGTCGAAATCGAAACCCAAATCCTTAAACCCCTGCACCTCGTACTCCAGATCGATTAAGCTTTTATGTGATTTCAGCTGATTAATGAGACGTTGGGGCCTGATTGTCTCCTCGGAGCCCTCAATTTTACCGCTCTCCAGCTCAGGTACTCTTCTTGATCTCTGCCTTGTTATGCTCGGACTTGGTGTTAAACTCTGCAAAACACAGTAATTGGGAGTGAAAATTGGTGATTTCTCGAGTTTATTTTTGGTTTGTCGCCAGGTGTTTGATAAAATGCGTGAAAGAGTTTTTCCTTTTTTACCTTATTAGTAGAATGTGTCCTGGGAGGCAGAGTATCCGAGTTCTTCATAGAAGCTTGCCTGATCAATTTCCCCATTGAGAACTCAACCTCCTCATCTTGAAACTCCTCAGGCTCGAGGCTAATCGGTAGGGACGGGGCCCGGTTCAGACCACCCCTCGACGATTTTCTATTTTTGTTTGATCTTTTGCTCCTCTGAGGGTCACTTTTCTGATCCTTTCTTTCCAGGGTAGATGGGACTGAAGGTGCCTTGATCAAACTCGGCCGCTCGATTTTGCGTTCGTTGATGGATAATTTCTCGATCGATCGGTAAGTCTCCTCGTAAGATTTCCCGGGCGAGTTTTCGTCTATGGCGAAGTCTGAGGAAGTGCAAGGCTCTGAAAGGCTTCTGAACATTCTTGATTTACGATGAAGCGAGTTGCCGAAAAACCAGCAATCTTCGAGTAATTCACTCGGCTCGACTCTATTGGTATCGTGATCCATGATTGGATTGAATTGA
>BKCP01003336.1:880902-912178 GCA_008636005.1 Striga asiatica
TTTTTTTTTTTTTACCTTATAGCTGGGTACGTTAAACATGTAGCAATGCATTTCGAGACAGCACCCAACACAAAAGCAGAAAATGCAGAAAGAGCTTCTGGAGATATTGCCATCACATCATTTTTCCCTTTTCTCATCTTCGCCGTTAGCAGTCTCTGCTTTAACTGATCAAACGCGGTGTACTGCATAAAAATGTTATAACAAATCAGATATTTTTCATATTCATCATAACTTAAGGTTGATTTTACTAATGTAAGAAAAAAGTAACACAAAAAAAATAAAAAAAAAAAATAAAATAAAAATAAAAAGTTATGCAAGAAATGAAAGTAAGTCCTACAATTGAACTCGAGAGAGCAATTTTCTCATAAAACACAAGACTTTGAAAGGTGGGGCAATCAAGAAACATGACTGGTTTTACATGGTAAAAAACAACAAATAAGCAATTCTAAGTAGTTAGCCTGCAAGACATCTGGAGATGGAATACCCATTACAGAATCTCTTGTAGATTTAAAGCAGTATAGAGCATTTAGACAAACGATGGATATTATTTCGAAATACCTAGAGAGGTACAAAACTTGAGCAAGCAGCAAGGGTAAAATTTGTAGACTTTGATCTCAGGTTCCAAAGAACATTTCAGTCATGATATTGTCATATTTTAAACCTCGAGCCCAGTGAAATACAATTTTTTTTTTTTCAGTCTTTCGAGAAACAAAAAAAAAAGACAGCAAAATAGATACCACAGAACGTAAGTTAGTCCAACATGTTGGGAGATAATAGATAAAGACCTCCAAACAACGTGAAATAGCTTCAATTGTTAAGCTGCTCTGTAGTTTTCCCGAGCTTAGCTTGATATACAGCAGCATACGAAGTGGCCTTTTTTCTTTCTCAACAGCCAGTGCTAAACTGAGTTTTACAGATGCTATGCCTCATCAATATAACTAATGAGTCTCCCAACAAGGATTAAAATATTTGAAAATTAACAGCACATCTTTATTTTAAAGAAACTCTTGAATTTATCCTTCAAAATGTTTTTTTTTTCCATTAAACAGAACGTCATTAGTTACTCATCCATTAACTGGATAAAATCATAATCCAAACTTTACGAGCCAGATAACAATAAAAGTAGGTCAATCAGATTTGTTAATTAATTAATTAGTTGTAATTAGAAATTAAAGCTCATTAGCATCTCGTCAATTTGAGCTCTCTCTCTCTCTCTCAGAGCAAATGAAAATGTTTTTTCTATTGGCACATCATCAGGTCCAAATATCAGTTCACCTAATAACAACGCAACCAGGGAACACTCCATCACGAAATCTTGATTGGGATTATTTCTAACACAAAGAGAACAAACACATCAGCAACAATACTCCCAGCAAATCCATACGCTCATGACGCATTTTGATGCCATAAAATCCTTAGGAAGAAAAATGATCTCCAAAACCCTAGAGAAGTAAAATCATTTTCACTTCCGGGCTCTCTGCAAAATTGGCTCGCATATTTAACACAATACTCACCTAACAGCCCACACACGAGCGAGCACAGCAATCACCATACCTTGTTCGTTACGGGCGGCGAAGAGGATGGTGGCGGTCTCATCGCCGACGAGGCACTCGGCGACGCGGATTCCTCGGAGGTGCGGCGAGGCGGCGGCGCCCTTCTGCAGCGTGGTTTCGGTGCTGACGACCTTCACCACCAGATTGTGGCCGTTGGTACCCGGCTTCAGGCTGTCCGCCTTCACGAACGTCGGCTTCCTCAAACTCCGACCACCAACGTTAGCCGCCATTTTTCCTTGATTAGCAAAGAAAAATGCCCTAGCTTGTGTGAGAAATTGTGCGCGCGCTTCTATGACTGATAAGACTTTGGGTGTGATTTTGGGGGTTTGGGGTTTTCGAAACTTGGGTTTGAATCCAGTGAGTGTGGGTTCACCGAGGGGACTCTGGGACCATGACCATTCAGCTCCCACGTGGCGTTACCTGTAATGTCCGTCGGGCTACGCTCCGACTCCGAGGGGTTTCAATGCAAATATCTAATTATTATTTGATACACAAAATGACAAAATATTATAGTTTTTAAACTATGACCCGAAATCGGGTCCTTGGGTTACCGATTCAACAGTCGAATCACCGAGTCAATTGTTGCCTTAGATAATTAATTTTAAAAATTTGAAAATTATTTATGTATTATTTTTGTTATATAAATACACTAGGGCCGACCTTGGCCCAAGGCAGCATGGGCTACGGCTCAGCCGCCCAGGGCCCAATAGCATAAAGGGGCACCATCAGAACCCATATACCTTATATAATATATTAGTGGGCTTTCAGCCGGCCCAAATTGAGTCAATAACTAAATTAAAATGTAACGTCAATTAACTGTACATACTGTCGGACTTGTTTTCATCCCTAAATCCATTTGAAAAGTAAATTCTTTATGTTAGCATATCGACCTATCAACTCTCTATATTGATATGTAATTGTGCTAGCATTAAATAACTACTGTGTCCTGCAACACCCGGCCTTCTGGCTTTTGAAAATACGCTGATTTTCACAGTAATTTTTTTTTTTTTATCGAAACTACTTCAAACTTTTCGAAAACACTTTAAACTTCTCGATGGATGCTACCTTCTTACTTAATTTCCTGAAAAACTGTTTTCTTTAAAAACTGGACCTAAGATGCTGACTTAGGACTTATGAGTACACTGAATCATATGCTAAAAAACTTGATTTTACTTCTTTTCCAGTAATTTCACGGTACCTTTAACCCGGGTTTTTGAATATCTGTGGAAGGAAAAAGAAAAGCATTAATTTAATCATTAAGTAATTGTCTTCTTTAGTAATTTAGTAACTTACTTTTATAACTTAACTACTAAGAATAATTGAACCAATTTGAGATGTTTGTGGGTGTTTTTTCCAATTTGTGAATGGTCATTGCATTAGTGTAGTCCCATTTATGTGGTTCTAAAAAATTTTAATCATATGAAAAAATTTCCATTTCTTTTTTCATACGCATTTGTCCATTGACTAAAAATTACTAGCGTGTACCCCGTGTAATGCACGGAAACGATATTAAATCGATAATATTATAAATAGACCTCGAGTTTGAATTACTAAGTGGAAACTACTATTGATTCTATTTAACAAGAGGAAGAAAAAAAATAATTATAAATTAAAGAGGAGGATAAACAATACTTAATAATTATAAATTAAAGATTCGGGGTCAAACAATGTAAAATTATTTTGTATAAGAGAAAATAAAATTTGCATTATTTTGTATAAGAGAACATAAAATTTGGACCTTTAATATTAAAACACCTAAAATGTTAAAATGTTATATTAGTATATGTAAAAGTATTCAAAGTTTTCTATATTATTTTTGCAAGATGTGAAGTCACCTACAACTTTTCTAAACAATTTTAGAAGGAAAATATATCTAAAAACATTTGAATTTAACATTGTGTAAAAAAAAAATTTCTAGACTATTTTGTAGAGAAAACATGTCTACAAATATTTAAATTTAACATCAATTATATATATGTGTATATATATATATGTATATATAGACAAATATGTAAAAAAAAATATCTAAACAATTTGTTTAAAATATCTAAAATATTATAAGACTAATTTAATAATGACATTCATATGATACCGAATTTATGGTGTTACTTCCATCTAACAAAATTTGATTACACACAATTTCAAAATTATTATTATACTTTTTACATTATTTTCGAGAATGTATTGTTAGTTTATAATATTTATAAAAATATTAGTAATTAGACCGATGAAAATTAGCAGCGCTCGATATGGGTTCGTATTTTTTTTTNATACACCGCCTATTCAAAATTGACCAACAATTACTATATATAAGATACATTTAATGATATTGGCGAGAAAAACTTACTAAATTTGTAAAAAGGTTATTCTTTTTATATAATGATAGATTTGACATAAGGTCACATTCATCAACGTGCATTGGAATTATTGAATATTAAGCAATCCTAAAGTCATCACCTAAATCAGTAGAATATATTCCTGTTCTAAAAATCGGCCTAGGCAACTGCCTAGGCGGTGCCTGGACACCTCCGATATGCACAAATCGACAAAAAAAATTGATCAGGCGGCTAGGCGGCGCCTAGGCGCTCCTAGGCGGACTTGGCGGCTTGACAGCCAGGCGATTAGGCGGCGCCTAGGCGGACATAGGCGGGCTCGACGGCAATTTTTCAGTTTTTTTTTTTTTTTTTAAATACTAATTACATTATTTTATTCTCATGTTTTCTTTAAAATATAATTAATAGTATTATTTGGACTTAGGTGTGTGGATTTATTATCAGTTGAGATAGTTTTATTTTGTAGCTAGTTAAAATACATAAAAAAATAAGGTATTTAATATTGATTTCTAGGCCCCGACTAGGCGGTCTAGGCGCTAGGACCAGCGCCTAGCGACTTTTAGAACACTGGATTATATTTCTTTTTCTTTTCTTTCTCAAGGGAAGCCATTTTTTCTTTGGCCTTCTTCGATCATCATGGGCTTGGTTATCTAATCCTGATGGTTTCGGAATGCACGCCGACTTCTTTTTTTTCTACGATAAAATGGGAAAAAATTATGTACGAGGAAACAAAGCAAATCAGAACAAATACTCTTTTTTTGGAACTAGTACGAATCCCGTACTATGCACGGGTATACAATTTTTATTAATATTTATAAATTAAAAATATCAATTAAATAATATTTATAAATTAAAAATATTATATCAATATGTAATACAATTTACTTATATTAATTTGTTGAAAATGTTATATGAAATTTAAATTGTGCAAACAATTACGTAAAACATGTATATTTGTAGTACACAGCCGTACGGTACAATAACTGATAATAAATTATATTATATTTATTTCAAAATAACTATCATTTTAAAATTTTTATTCAGAAATTTGATTTGACTACAAAGTGATTCCTTTAAAATAGTTATTTCACCAATATTTGTTCAACAAATTTTTATGGACTCTTCAATTATTTTATAATAATAATAAAATCCGAAAATCATTTTTTTGTTGGACTCCGTCTAATATATTTGGTCTATAAAATCGTACAAGTTACTAGATTTCTTTGAAGAATTTGACTTTATATGGTTTCTTTGTTTTATTTTTGGTACATAAAATAGTGATATCCGATCAAATTTGTCACATAAAAAAATTGATCATTATTCTATTGCCAACATACAAATTTAACTAAACAATTTTATTTCTCAATAAAAAAAAAATAAAAAACTAACCAATAATACCTGCTCAAAGTTTATAACACATACCATTTTTTTTACTTTTTTTTTTGGACTCTCAATTAATTTGATCCAATTTTTTTTACCTGCTCAAAGTTTATATTATTTGCTTCAAAAATTTTCTTCCCTTACCTTATTAACCCTGATATAACTTTCGTTAACGTAAGTAGAAAGGAAAGTTCAAATATGTAAATCTTTTGTTTATTTGTTGAGATTTGGGAACACAATCTCATTCATCTAGACGTGTCCAAAGGCCGGGCCCAGCCCAGCCCGCCGAGTTGGCGGGCCTCAACTGCTGGGCCCGTAACCGGCCCGACTATTTCTATGTGCCGGTTCCAACGGTTTCGGGCTTTTTTTTTAGTTGAAAAAAAAACAAAAGAAGTAACGCTAAAGTCGATCGACAACGAAACGACGGTGATGGATCCGTATTCGGCAGAGCGAACCGACTGGAACAATTCTCTTGAATATCGGGCAAAGGCTTTTCAAGCTCATGATTCATTTTTGAAATGGTGATATAATTGTTATATCCGTTTCATCTGCTAATTCTTTGTTTTCAATTATGAATACTCTAACAACTGTGGCTGAGATGTAAAAATACTATAGTCCCAAATTAAGATTTCACCATCTTCCAACACACCCGTCACCCCTCTGCTCACCACACCACCACCAACCGCCGAATCGGTTCTTCCCTTGCCGGTGGTGCTAATTCTGCAGCCGAATCATGTGTGTGGAAGTGGAACGATAGATCAAGGGCCACGAAGCTCTCCGCGCAAGGTCGCTGCTCGGGAAGAGCCATCACCTGCCAAGGTAATCACTGATAAAATTTAACTCACGCAGTGACGACGGCTCTGACGAGTCGCATAAAGGGGACTGGTGACACGGTGGCGTCGCCGAGATTGTTTCGTACAGGAGCGATCGACGGATAGGGGAGACAGAGGGTGCGACCGAGATTCGACGAATCGACGGTGCTCGTGCTGACGCTGGAGCGACAACGGACTTGCGGCCACCAAAGAAGTTAGAAGCCGGCAGTGGAGAACAGCAATCGGTGGTTGTAGGCGGCGCTGGGGGCAGTTCCAGTGGGGAGGTCAGCAGAAAGTGTTGTACACTGTGTGTGAGAGAGAGAGGAAGAGAGACCGAGAGCGAGAGAAAGGTGATGAGAGACGATTGGCGGGAGTAGTTGGCGGGGGTAGGGCTCACTGATGTGGGCGGATGGTGGGTGGTTAGGGAAATATCGACATTGCCCTTAATGAATTAATGAATGTAAAANTCGTTGCATCATCATAATTTATAGCTAAGACATATTCATATTTCTTTCCCTGATCACATTTCTCGTCAGATTTTTATGTGACTTCACATTTTTTGAAAACAATATAATGTTTTAGATACTTTTACATATATTATATAATATTGTATGTGTTTTAATATTTTGGACATGCATGTTTTATGTTCTTTTATATGACATATTCGATATTCGTCAATTATATCACATGTTAACACCACATATTTAATTTATAATTATTATTTAATATTGTTTAACGGTAAACATGTAATAATATCGAATATTGGAATACTGAGCTGGAGATTTTCACATACCCTCTCGAGACTCGACCGACTCACCGCCGCTTACTTCCCTGGAGGAAACTTCGACAGCAAGCCATGGACGAAGAGTTCTCCGTCGATCCCTCTCAACTACTCGGAGCTTCTTCCGACTTCGCTCATCAGCCAGGTCTCTACCTCTCTATACCTCGTTATTGCACATATTTAAGTTCTTATGGTTCATGTTTGTATAATCTCAGGTGCTCCATCAGACGCTTCAGCTCAGGAATTTCTCACGCGCTTTCCTCTCCCCGCCATTATTAGGTAGAGTTCGTAAGCCCATCCTTATAATTATAATTGTAAAGATTCTCGGAAACATGGAATTTATTGATATCATGGTGTTCTTTATTTTTGGGTTTGGCAAAATCGAGCAGCGCCTTGCAGACGGACTCGGATTACCCTGGTCTAGAAAATGCTTTGGTCGATTGTTTGGAACGAATATTCAGAACTAAATATGGAGCATCACTTATCCCCCATTTCATGGTATTGCTGTAATTGTCATTCCGTGTGTGGCGATCTTGTGATACTTCTTTTCCTTGCATATAACTCTTTATGTTGTTAGTATGGCTTTTGGATTTGCTGGAATTTACCGCTGCCGGTTTGCTCTTGTACAGTAGTCAATTTGGAGTTTTCAGCTGCTTTGCCTTAGTAGGTTCTAAAATGAACCCGCCGCCGTAAATTTCTATCCACATGTTTTGGTGACTGGTGTTATAGTTGATGCTGTATCTCAGTCATAAACATTTTTCTTTTTCTTTCTGTATCTGTATACTTCACGTTTATTTGTAATGTATTAGTGTGATGTTGTAGATAATTTGTGAAGTTTACTGTGATGTGCCTGTTTGTATAATACTTATATTAAATTATTTCTATATATTTGTTCTATCTTCACTTGCTTTCTGACTTTACCTGCTCATTCAAGATGAATTCCTACTTGTTTTTGTTCTAATTTTGCACATCGGTAGTGTATGTTGCCACTCGGCCATCTTTTTTGAAAACTGCTTAAATTTGACAACGTGGCACTACTTATTATGACTTGCTCAATTGTTTAGTGTTGGTTTGTTTGGGTTATTTAGAAGTCATGCATTAGTGATAATGATGCAATTTTTCTAGAGTACTTATATTCCTTATATGTTTCAGCCTTTCGTTTTAGTTGGTCTTGGGGCAGATTCTCAGAAAGTGAAACGCTTGGCCTGTGTGGCTGTAAGTATACCCTACCTCTGTTAACATCACAATCACTTCCAATAGAGGGAAAAATGGAATCCTTATTAAGTATATTGTTAATTTGATTTGGATTAATTTTCCTTTTCTCTCTTCTGTGTAATGAAAGGCATGCTATTCAAAATCTGACTCGCCGATTTGTTTTTAGATACTATGTCTTTTAGAGAATACTGATAAGAAGATTGCAGTGCAACTAGTGCTACAACATGGAGTTTATCCCCTTCTGCTCAATTGCTTGACTGATGGGTAAATCTGCAGTTGTCACTTGGGTGTAATATTCTAATAGATGTCATGACTTCATTCTTATAGATCAATAATTGATTTTATATAAATTGAGGACAAATGCATATTATTTGATACTTCTTCCGTAGTTAATTAATTTTTGTTTAAATGACAATGTAATGACATTGTTTTATGCATTGTTTTATGAATCTACTGTCATTTATATATGTAGTAGCAACTTGAATATCACTCTGATATTAAATTTAATGCATCATGATTCAACAGTAACCATAATTGATACCACTGAAGTTCTTTTTATAACCTAAAGTTCCTAAGTTTTTGTCTTTGTGCGTCAATGATTAAACAATCACGACCAAGAAAAATAGTTATACCTGAATATTGTTGGTTATCTTCAAAATATTGCAAATTTTTTGCAAATCAAATTATTATTCTAGTTTGTAAATGGCATATTATTTGATGCTCCTTGTCAATTTGTTCATGGTAAGAAGTTTGCAAATTAAACTGAGGAATTCATTCATTTTTTCTTATAGACCTTAATTTTGCTCTTCTTTTTTAGAATATGTATAATTTTTGGATCATATGTAAGGCTAATTTAATTGTGAATTATGTTTTATGCTTAATAGAAAATATTCTTTCTGGTGTTCTCTTTTTCTATAAAGCATCTAACGACAACTATTTTTTATTTTTTATTTTCTTTTAATACTTTTTTTATATATTAAAAGTGACGAACAAGTGGCTGCTGCATCAACTGATGCGATTATATCTTTGGCTGGATATCCAGAAGGCATGGTGTGTACCTGATTTCTGCCTCTGGAATATGAAATTCTTCAGCAACCAATAGTTCTACACTGTTTTACTGATACTAATCTGCAACTTCTCTCAGGGTATTGTCTTTCCAACAAGTACTGATGAAGCTACACAACTTGGGAACTTAGCAGCAAAATGTTCATCACTGGTATACTGTTAATATATGTGTATACATCTTAAATTGAATAAGTTCCCATTTCTTGCACATTTTTGGTTGTAAATCTGGGTATATGGAGGGCAAGGGTGGTTGCTATGCATAAGGAACTTTTCGTCTGGTCATTTTGCTAGTGGAATATAGAAGGCTTGCTTCTAGCCCATCTACATGTTATGATCTTTACTTATCTATGCTGTTGTGCTGCCATATTTCTGATGTTGGAATTGTTATTCTTGAATTCTTATGCTAAACACTTCTGTTTGGATTCTTTGAATGTCTATAGGGAAGAGTTCGAGTTCTAGCCCTGATAGTGAGGCTCTTCTCTATTTCAAGCTCAGTGGCTTCAGAAGTCTCCAGATATAACCTTTTGAATCTGTTGGAGGCAGAAGTAAAAAATACAAATGATACTCTAGTCACATTGAGCGTGTTAGAACTTCTGTACGAGGTATGGCTCTTATTCTGTAAGTATTGCAATATACCCATAATTGTTTATTTCTTTTGTCTCTATCAATGTTCAACTGCTCAGATCACCAGGTTGGCATGCCAACATATGCATAAGTTTCTCTGCAATATCATAGTTGTTACATTACATTGATTAACCTCTTTGGCCTAAGCATGACATAATTGGTTCAGTTCTAAGAAAGTCAGTTCTCCACTTCTTAACATCTTTGGCACTGTTCATGGCACAGGTGTCATAAGCATTGTTTTCAACTCTAATATTTGTATTAATATGGAAAATCAGTCATTTATGGACTCATGCTCATGCACCACCCAATAGGCTGTATCTGGTACAATCATGATGATGAGAGTACATAATAGGATTGCATATTCCATCTTTTTCACCATGCGAAATGGTCGTACATTAATGTCTGTAAAACAAGTGCATCAACCAATTGCCGAAAAGGCTATTTGCTCTCTAATTACTCAAGTTCCACAGTCAATCATTGGTATTTGCAAAGTCGGGCTCGTTGAAAAATAGCAGTTGCCAGCTCTATTTGTTGGCCTTCACGTTCCGATTCATCAATCCTCTATCTCGTAACATGCTATATTTATAATGGTAATTTACTCTTTGTTCTTGTGCATATGGCAACTAACATTTGGATTTTAGTTTTCAATGTTTCTCCTTCTTGATTGAGGAGAATATCCTTCTAATACTCTCTGTAAACATATCCTGAATGGCTTTGATTTGAAATTTATTACTCATACAGATGTTTTTATTTGTTTTAATTGGGTCATTTTTTTCCTTTTTGATATCTGGACCTTGATGTGTGTCTATTTCCGTGTAATATTTTCTATCAGGGTTTTTGTTTCAATGTTTTTTCATTATCTGTTCACTTGCATTTGTTGGGTTGAAGTTTCAGAAATATTTTTTTCATGTCTTAACTTTTGTGTTGTGATGAAGTTGGTGGAAGTCCAACACAGCGCAGAGTTTTTATCTAAAACCAGCCTTATTCAGCTCCTTAGTTCAATAATCAGGTTGGTGAAGAGATAGTTTTTATCCATAAAATTGTCCGTGTTTTCTGAATGTTTTCTTGAAAAAAAAAAAAAACGTTTATTTCTGTCCTCAGCGATGTAGCTTCAGAATCCATTTTACGATCAAGGGCAATGTCGATAGCTGGAAGGNTCAATATTTCCAAATCCAGTTGAAAGTATCTCACAGTATGACTTCATTAGAACTTTAGTTACACCAAAAACATAAAACAGTAACTTGTTACGCACAGGACTTCATATGAAACTTCTGATAGTCTCTCTCTCTCTCTTGATGGCTTTAAATAGAATTTTATTGTTTTCCTGCATAATTTTTTTGTAGGTGTCAGAACTGTTCTAGCCGCTATTGATAAGAGGTTTGAGTTCATGGAATGTCACGAGGCAGATGAATGTGAATCTGCACTTGAAGCCTTGGGCCAAATTGGATCGTGTGAGTTATGCTTATTGATTTGGGTTACATCAATCATCTAATCATGCTTTGCCTCCTGGTTCTTTTTCCTTTTTGGGTTTTTAGGTTCTGTTGAACTTGTCTGCATATTGGATACCCAAGTGATGACTTCACTGGTGCTATCCAAAAGTTAATATCCCAAAATAAAAAACCATACATTTCATCATTTAAATAATTGCTCTTTTGAACGGCTTGATCTGGTGCTTTCCTTTCTCAGAACTTCCTTTTTACTCTGCCATTTTTAGCTCGGTTTTTTATTTGATCTTACTATCAGTTAAGTTCCTGACAGATAGCTAATGTTATCTTAGTCTTCTATTGTTGATTCAGCATCCCAAGGAGCAACTGTAGTTCTGTCAACTTCACCTCCTATTGCTAGGCATGTAGTTGATGCTGCTTTTGACCGACAACAGCATGGCAAACAGCTGGTGAGCCATCAATGTTGTTTTTGCACAAATTATGCGATTCATTTTCAAAACCTATTTCATGAAAGGGGTCTTGTATGAGACACATGATGCAGTCAGTATGATAATTGAATTTAATTGTTTGTTACTGGATTTGGAGGAATAGTGATGAGGGACAAAGTGCTACTGAAAACACAAAGACAGTACTTGGAAGGATAATATGTTTTATGCGTTGTTTGTTTGCGACACACTGATCTCATTTTCACTGTTCATTTAATGGATATCAGGCTGGGTTGCATTCCCTTGGAAATATTGTCGGTGAAGCACGTATAGCAAGTACAGTTTTGCTGAACAGTTCTGCAGAAGGAAACCTTAGGAGCTTAATTTATGAGAAAGCTTCCAGAACATCAAAGTTGAGCCCATCAGTAAGTCATTCTTTTAACAGTAAAAAAATTTACATAAATGCAAATCCATTTCCCTTAACAACCTGCATTTTGTTTTTTTATTTTTCATATTTGTGTGTGTATATTTCTTCCTGCATTCTTGAGTTAGTAACAAATTGGTGAGTAGCAGATGATATCAACAATTGGAGCATACAAAATTTAGTTCGGAAATTTCAATCTTGTACGAACTGAATCCATTATCTGTATGGATTTATGATGAATAAATCCAATTCACGGGCTTATTGTGTGTCTGGAGCAACACAAAATTAAACAATGAAACCTTGTCTGTGTTGGCTGTTACTGGAGCAGCACAAAATTCACGGGATTATTGTGTGTTCGGTGTGCATTTTGGAAATTTTGTCTTGACTTTGTCTTTACTTTATCGTAACACCATTTTTGGTTGCAGGGCCTCCTCTTATCAGTTCTTCAGCAGGATTCTGAAGTTCGCATTGCGGTTAGAACATATTTCCATAGCTTGTTTCTATAGTGTCGTGAGATTTATTGAAACCTTTTAATTCTAGTAGTTCTGTGATAGGGCTGAATTTTTATGCTTTGTGCTACAATCGACTTCTAATGCAGGCATATAGATTGATTAGTGGATTGGTGGCTCGACCTTGGTGTCTTATGGAGATTATCTCTAGACCTGAGATAATTGATGTTATAACCGATGCATATACAGAAACCACAAAGATAGGTCCGTATCAATTCACTTCCAGATGATGCAAAAAATTCCGTTTTTATATCCAGTTTTGTTTTACTTATCATGGTATTTTCTTTATGTTAATATGCTTTTTGTGAACTGTATTTGACATGCACAATGACTTAGCAGGAATGGAAGCTAGACATAGGTGTTGTGAAGCAATATACAAAGTATACACTTCATCTACAAAACTCGTCAGTGATCCTACATTTGCGGACATAGTTTCTAAGGTATGATTTTACTTCCCAACTTGGTTTACCTTCTCTGTATACAATAATTTTGGAATGCTTATACAGTTTAGTCTCTCATCCTGTTTTGACCTTCATGGTGATATTGAAGCCATAGAGTTAGAAGGAAGATTAGTGAACTCTTCTGGTTTGATTTGAAATATCGTAGATTTCAAAGATGGAGAAAATATCTGGTCTTTAACGTCATCTGAAATGGGTGGGTAGAGGATTAATNAGGATCGATTAGTTAATGACATGAAAACTAAGATGAAGACTAATTTCGTTGTGGAATGATGACTATGAATCAAGTAATCAACCCCAAGAGACTTTTGCCGAAATTTGTATCGAACAATTAAATTCTTAGTAAGAGTCGAATCTTGATGATTGCCGATCACTGTTTGCAGCTACAGGAAGCAATCAGAAGGGGTCCTTATGGTGCGAGAAAGCTCACTGAGGCTCAACCGTTGGTTATGACAGCCGACAGGTTCTGATAGTGCAAATAGTACCAAACACTTTGTGCTTTAATAACCTAATTGTGGTGTACCAAGTTACTAAAACTGGGACCTCAACTGTTGTAAGAATATCGTAAGTTTACTGGGAGTCGAACATATTTAGCTTCGATATGATGTGCTGTGTCTGAGTTCTCTTTAATCAAATGGTACAAGATAAGAAATGAAATGGCAACTCCAATATCCCAGATTACAGCACATAAAACAGAAAGTTCTTAATGGGATGGTGGCTAATCTCAACTTATTTTCAATAGTGGAGAATTTTTACTGTGTTGTAAAATTCTGAGTTATAACTTTTTTGAGCTCTGCAGTTTGAATAAGTAGCTAAAGGATTATATCAACATTTCTAAGGTGTTGCATTGGTTGATATATATGTCAATCCAAAAATATACAATAGAAATATCTATTGTAAGCTTAGTGTTCTATCATTGTTGTTCCATGGATGTTTTTGACTTCTCGAGAATTATAATTACTCATGATGTCCAATCATTAGTACCAAATAAAATTTTATTTATTTAAATAATTTTATTTCTCAACTAAGGCAAATGAGATAAAATTATATATATGAATGGGGGAGGGTCCACAAGGAAATATAATATCATCTCTATTAATTTTGGTCTAATTTGAGAAAATGTCTAGTACCACATAGTGTTGAATATTTTATATTTAAAAATTTTCTTTAATGTAAATAAAACGAGACTAGTTTAACCTTAACTGTTTTTTTTTCTTTTCTCAATTAAAGTTTACTAGTAGGACACCCGTGTACTACTAGGAAAAAAAAATATAAAATAATAAATAATAGAAAAAACACATATTGTCGTATAAAAGTGCAAAAATAGAAAAAAAAATATTCAGGCTCTATATAATTTGACAATTTTATATAAAATTAAATTATTTTAATTTAAAAAATTAATATTTTTTACATATGCTTCATAATTCAACACCCATGTATTTACATGGGTAGTTGTGTTTAAATATTTTTTTTTAGGCTTGTTGGATTACTGAAAAGGAAATTGATTGTTGAGATAAATGCAAAACAAAAAACTATATTTGATCTTGTATATCTACAGGGGAAAACAAATCTAACTCTATCAGCATAACCAGTCATACCAAATTAAGGATTTTCTAGAAATTTCTAAAACATAACGCAGAAGATAATTAATAATTACAAAAATCAGGAAGCTAAATAACAACAAATTAAATTAGATAGTTAACCGAATAACAATTCAAATACAAATATTTACACATGGTTGTGAATCCAAAATGAATGATTCAGTACTTATGATGGTTTCCAACAATCTTAATGCTACAATAGGATATCGTGGTAGATTTACAGCCGAACCACCAGTAACATATTGTACAAGTCATTAGTTTTAAGGAAAAACATCACTTAACTCATACTCATACACGTGAATTTTGGATAAGAATAAGTGATTAAAAAAACTTTTGAAGGAATTAAAATAAACTATGATAAGAATAAGAATCCTATTTGGAGGAGATAAGAATAAAAATCCTATTTAGAGTTGGAGTCCTATTTATTTTGGAATATAGTTGTATTAATTTTTATCCGAACCAAAAGCCGAAGCATGTAATGTTGCCAAGTAAGCTTCCGAAGCGTGCGAGCCAGCCATTTAGGCTCAACACATTTTGAAATTATATTAAGGAGGGATTTCTCCATGCGACGAAATATATGATGAATTATTTGCAACATTTAACACATTACAGCATAACAATGGTAATTAAAAAAACATAATTAGAACTACAAGCAAGGGATATGTAAACCAAACATCCAACACAATCTAAGAGCATCTCCAATGCTCAATGTTGTATTGGTAAATTACATTCCACATCAACACATTTATTAATATCACAACTTTTCATTCTCTAATATACAATGTGATTATAAATGTTGTGGTGACGTGGACATAATTAATGTCTAGAATGTAGAGAGGAATGTGGTTCATCCACATACTCCTCCACACTCTAGCTAGCCAATGGAGAGAAGAGAGATAATTATTATTATAATTTTTAAACTATTTAATTATTTAATTAATTTTATTAATTTATATTAAAATTTAAATATTTAGTAAGTAAATAATATTGTAATTAGACTACATTGTGCATTGGAGATGATTTTTTAATTTAATAATTGTGAACTCAACATTTACCCTATATGGTTTACAATCTATTTAATAATTTGACATTTGTCAAAATTTTTCCATTAATAACAATAAAGCATCGGAGATGCTCTAACTTGCACGTAGCTGTATATGATTAAGTAATTAATGTTGTCTGATAAACACAAGTTTGACCATTATAAAATAGTATCAGTTGATAATGAGTGGAGGTCTATATATTTTTATATCACAATTTTTTTATGTGGATCCAGGGGGAGCCTTATATGGGGCAGTGTGGGCTTATGTCCACACTGGAAAAAAAATACTATCATATACACTTTGCTTAAAATATATTTTCATACTCCATTAATAAAATTAAAAAGAAAAAAAAATAATGGGAACACAAAGAAGGGAGAAAAAGATAATGAGGAAAAGAAATAATTGTTCTTATTTATTTTGGTGAAAGTAAATCTAATCATTTTTATTAGATTTGGTACAAAAATTTAAACCTATAGTTAATTGAATGTTGTTTCCTAAAAGACTATTTACATATTTAAATTTGTGTGTGACTAATAACTTGTAGGGTTCTTACAAGGTTGATATATTAGATAAAACATTTTATACATTATAATTTGTTTTAGCTCATACAAGTTTGATATATTAGATAAAACATTTTATACATTGTAATTTTTTTTATATCAAATTATGGAGGATATGTTCATAAATAATCTTGACAAAAAAGTACGTGTGAAAATATTTCAAAATTAACAATGTTTAGTCCAAATATACTTGAAGTGAATTATAATATTGTTAGGCCGAAATAAAACGTAAAGACCTTATTATAAATTCATACCAAACTATAGAAAATCATATATAAGAATTTCTATGAATGTGTATTTTTGTATTTATACTATGTTATTATGTATTATATTTTTTTTTTCCAATAAACAAGTACAAGGCACCCACTCATTTTATAAGTTAGATCCGCCACTGTGTGAATCGGATACCCATTATATTTTGTAACAAAAATGAATATTTATATTACGAAATTATTATATTTTGTTTATATTGTAATTAAAAATATATATATTTATCGAAAATATATTTTCACTCAATAATTATTGGACATCCATTTATTCCTGACAATATATATACTTTTTTAGTTTTATAAATAAATATGTCATGGTAATTTGACTAGCCGTTTTGCGGCTGCACAACAACAATTGTGTATTAAAATTTTAAAACTTGAAAGACTTCATTTGAAGCAACATAAACCCCAGAAATTCTATGGCGCCTATATGGGCACCATAGAATTTCTGACATAAACCCACAAGGCATCATATTCTAGAAACTAGTACGTAGCTCGTGCGATGCACGGGACAAAGATATTAAATGAGTTATTTCCACATCCTTGTCCGATTAAATCTAAAAAATAATAGGGTTATTATTTATTTTCTATCTCTTTTAATCAACGTTAAGTCTAAAAAACAATAGAGTTATTATAAGTTTTTTTCCACATCTTTTAATCAGCGTTGTTTTTTTTAGCCAGAACATTAAATATGAGCATGTTAAGGCTAGCTTGTAGTTAATATATTATCTCACTAAAATATTTGTACTAATAAAAATTTAATTTTAGCATATAAATTTATCCCTTGATATAAGAGAAAGTAACAGTTTTACTTATTGTTCTTCAGTATATAATATTTAATTATTATTTTATTATATAATCAAAATAAATATTGTTAAATAGTGTACTAGAATTGTTATAAAATTATATGAATTATTTTTTTTTACATAATGGATTTAATATCTTTAAAAGATTTGATAATATAACTATAATATATTCTTAATGATATAATAATATGAGATGCGGATTTACATAATACTATGGATTTATTCCTTAATGTTAAGATATTGAATTAGGTAATATATGATTCACTAATTTGTAATCTGTCTCTTTTTATATTGAAAATAATCATGTGATTGAGTAGAGATAATAATTATCAATAAATTCCTTCATTTAAGGAATAATTTTTAAATTGGTCCAAGTGTTGAATGCAGTCCGATTTTCTTGTAACTAAAATGAGAAGAGATTTCGAATTTCAAATTTTCACTTCAAAACCACACGTATATTTGGATGCAGATTTTATTAAAAATAAAATGAGAAGAGATTTTGAATTTCATATTCATTTTAATATCTGTCGAAATTTTCAAAAATGAATTTAACAAAACCCATAATTTTAGGGGCATTTAATGTTCCTATTTTATAATTTAAAATATCTAAAACTTTCTAAATATGGTGTGCAATTAATTATTTTAAAAGATGAACCGCTTTTGTTACCAAAAAATATGAGCACAATTTTGAATGTACATCCCGTCCAAATATCAGTTTTATTTTAAAATAAAAATTGCACGTGGTTTTAACCAATTTACACACTTTTTTTGAAAGAAAATATTATTCATTAAGATTGGAAGAATTAGTTAGAAATTATATAACTATTTGTTTCGTAAATTTGTATCGAATTTGAACAGTTTTTAAATTGATTTGTATTTAGAATTGTTTTCATAAATAATTGACACATTTTTTGCATAAGAATCTCTAAATTTGTTACCAAAAAGATATGATTTAAATTTTGGTAAAAAAATAAAATATGATACTAAAAAGATGGGATTCAAATTTTGCCATAAGAATCTCCAAATTTGTTACCGAAAAAATAGGATTCAGATTTTGTTTCTAAAGATTTACATGTGTTTTTTCGAACTTTCCATTAATAGTAAGTCAAACATTATATTTATTTGGTCAAACTTTCTATTAATGTATTTTTCCAACAACCGTTTTATGTATATATAGATATAGATACAGAAAATAGACAAATACTATTAGGAATTAAGAAACAATGAAATTCCATCACAATTTAGGAGAATGAAGCTAATTGTTCAGCCTACAGAACTAAATATAAAAGTGAGAGACACGCAAACATGCGGACTAGAACCTCAACCATTGCCTCAAGGCCTAACTAGGACTCAATAAATTCAACAAACTCATCAACTAATAGCAAAGAACTAGCCAAACAACACACATATAGAAGAAAGCAAGAAAAAGCATCAACTACTATGTTATATGTAACATTACAATTCTTTCATATAACAATGATAAATTCTAAATTTCCAAATGTTCCATCAAATAATGTTTGCCTCCCTATGATTTTTATTTTTATTTTTAAAAACACATAAATTTATTACTCAAAAATATTTTTTTAACCGTCGAACCAAGCTCAATTATTATTACCAAAAATATTTTTTTATTTACTTTTTTATATGTTAACTCGTTAACTCACTTTTAATTTATTAAAATTCAAACTCGACTTATTAATATTGATAAACAACTCAAGTTTGAACTCGATTAAGCTCTCTAGTCAAATTTATAAAATAGTTAAATGGAAGAAATTTAATTAGCAATTAGGCGCGTGTATTGAGGAGTGTGAGGAAGTGAAAAAGTGTAGCTACGGAGAATTTATACAGTGGCCCGCATTTTCGTGAGAGCCTTTTGTTTTTTAATTTTTTTATTTTTAACGTAAAGCGATGCACCGACTCCCTGCCAAGTCACGTGCTCACGTGACTCTCTTAATCTCAAATTCTCTTAATTCTTACTTTAATTAAAATAAATATGCAATTGGCTTTTTTTCATTATTTCGTTAAATTTCTTTTTTCACTTTTTTTTAAATGTTTATTTTTTTTTCATATGACCACTCCCAATTTTCTTCCTCCAGGAGCAGGCAAAATATTATGCACAGGAGTAGCAAATATTAATGATTATAAAAATCCTTTATAAGATGCTAAAAAAATTCATACAAAATTTAAGGATAAAAATTGTTTCTTGTAGGACTATATATTTTGGACAAAAACATTTTTGATGTTATAGTCATGCTTTCAGTTTAATTAGATCAAATAATAATTATACTCTTACTTTTAATTTATTACCTTCTATTGTTGAAGTAGGTATTTTNAGCTCCGGTCCCTCAGACACTGCCTCCAATTAAACCGCGGTAGCCACACAATGGCTCCCAGGTACTTAATACCCTCAACTACCGCGCACAAGAAGTCGATCCCCAAGTGATTGCTCGCTGGTCCTCCCAGCTCCAAGTTGGCCCCACCTATCCAGCCGCTGGTTCCCACCACAGTGATCGCTCGCTGGCCCCCCCAACTTCATGTTGGCTCCACCTATCCAGCCGCTGGTTCCCACCGAGTTTCAGCCTCCCACACTGCCGCTTGTAGTCCTCAGTATTAATTGTTCCACCATTGCGCTCTGGGGGACTCGAACCCTTGACCTCATGTCAAGGGGTGCCTTACTCTTGCCACTAGGCCAAGAGGTCATTGACCTCTTGTTTATTTCATTACAACTATCGTTGTTAAGACAACCTAACATAGACTTTTCTCCTTTCTTTATTACTCTTACAATTAATTTTCCACATTAACAAATAAATTATCAAACACTTTCTATGAAAATTAACCGACTTAGTTAAAAAAGAAAAACAACTTTATTGGTCAAAACAAATAAAGTTATTTGCTCATAGAAAAATGATATAATTTGCTAATTACCATAGTTGTCAAATCCGGACCGGATCGGCCGGTCCGACCGGTTGAACTGGGAACCGGTCAATTGATCGGTCCAATTCTATGGAAGAAACCGGCTATCTAAAAAACCAGTCACTGACCGGTCGAACCGGTTGAACCAGTCAACCGGCCAAAAAACTGGTCGGTTCAACCGGTCATGTAATTTTTTATTTTTTTTTTGTGTGATTACCGATGTGGGACAAGATATAAGAATTTAAAATTTCCCATTGTAAAGGTAAAGCCACGCGTGGAAGGAATTTCTTTTCACATATTCCATATTTATTTCCTATTATTTTATTGCCCAATGTGGGAGTGTGAAGAAATATTTCTTATTTTCCATATTTTTGTACTATTACTTTATTGCTTAATCTATATATGGTGGGACCAACCTTTTAAAAAATATAAGTCAATTATATTTAATATTTATAAAGTATTATATATTTAAAATATCAATAAATTAAATAACTTAAAAGTTAAGTTAACTATATCTATGAAATATTATATATATTTAAAAATATCAATAGATTAAATAATGGTCCAACCGGTTCAACCACTGATTGGACCAGTGAACTATTAAACCAGTAGCTTGACCGGTTCGATGATCGGTCCGGTTTTGACAAACTTGCTAATTACTAACGGTATTATATTTATATTTTTTTTATTAAAACAACTAATAAAATATGTTGGCCATTAACTGCGTATTACTAAGTAAAGCCAATGATAAAAAAGAAGTAAAGAACAAAAACTGGAGCCGCCTTGGCCTTGAAGGGAGGTAGGGTTTGGCTATAGCAAAATGAGGAGTGCTCAAGTCTCTTTTCTATAGCCAAAAAAATTAGTCCGTACAATTACAACTAGTGCGGTACTCGTGCGATGCACGAGCTAATTTTATTAACGTAAGCATTTAGATTTTGATGATTGGATGATTAGAAGAATGTAAAACGCATGTATTGGAATAAACAAAATAAAACTTATATATTTTTAAACACATCCTTGTACAGAACATTATTTATTTGGTCGTAAAATAGATACATAAATCTGGTCGTAAAGGTTATATAATCAAATACAAATCCAAATTAATGGTGTTATGTGTCGTTTTATCTATGTCCATGTGCATTTTGGCTAAATCTGAAGGTAATGACCACCGCCCCCGAGTGCCGAAGTAATTAAAAGACTCAGGCTGAAACTCCACCGGCAGAAAACAACCTACATCTGTGTAAACCATATCTAAGAAAATAAACACTTGACACCCATATATATTAGGATTCTAGATAGGCTTAAATAAATCTATTAAATTATTTAGTAGGATATATATGATATGATTTATACTGGTTTTATGAAGATTGCATAGCCAAATATAATGGAGTTTGTAAGACGTCTTTCTTAATAATCTATAGCCTTATTATATTAAAATTGTAAATTCTTAATTTAAGGAAGGAAAAAATTGTGTACATTTATTCAATCAATTTCAAATTTGTATTCTAGAGGATTAAACAAAATCCAAGTTTTTAGGATGTTCCAATCTAATTTTATTTTGAATTTCAAATTAATATTATCTGATTCTGCTTTACGTTAATAAAAAAAAACAAACAAGCTAAAGAAAGTAGTAGCCAATGATAGGGGATTTATAAATTTTAGTTTTCAATTTGAAATTGAGCTCATTTTCTATGCAATTCGATTTTTTTTTTTAAATAAACACGATCTGTTACAATTAGGTAAAGACACATGTTATCATTTTGCCTAATTCAAAATTTCTGATTTTATGGTAAATATATTTTTTCAAATAAAAAATATAGAATTTTGACTTTTACAAAATTGTAATGCCGAATTTTACCTAAATTAACTCGATTGATATGCAATCTGATTTTTTTACTAAACAAATCATATGCTGCAATTAGAAAAAATATATATGTGATAGTATTTTGCCTAATTCGAAATTCTTGATTTATGCTAATCGGTTTTTTAATAAAAAGTGATAAATCGAAATTTACCTAAATTAAACAAACAAAACCCATAAATTTAGGATGCATCGATTTTTTGGGAATAATTTAAAAAAAAAAATTAAAAAACTGCTGAAAATAGAATGCAGTAGGTGCTTAACCTCTGGAAATTGAACATAATCGCAAGATGAATTCAACAATAGCACGGTTGAATAGCATGCCCAGAAAAATAATTAATTCAAGGCCTCAACATAAAATTCTTCCTTCTTAGTTCTTATTAAACCTTTAAACATCCTAACTTTACTTCTTTAACTAAAATTTACAAGTATATGTAACATAAAATTCTTCCTTCTTAGTTCTTATTAAACCTTTAAACATCCTAACTTTACTTCTTTAACTGAAATTTACAAACATAAGTCCCATATTTGCAGCATATACTAACACCAAACTAAGGCTCAGCATGTCTCACCAATACGCCAATACCTTTCAAAAATCAAGGCAACATTAATGTAATACATGCTCCTCTTTCTATAACATTCTATGAATGCTTTTTAACATACAAAATAAAACTTCCTTCATTAATCCTTAACTCAAAATGTAACATGTAAACAGCGTATAAACAATAAGATAACTGGCTGAGTTTACTTCCCAATTCAGAGAAATAAAACCACAAATATGCTTCATTTTTCTAAATTTTCTCAACATAAACTCGGCCAAAAAAGAGATAACTCAAGGCTCAGCCTAAGTACCTCTCGTCAGAAAAAGGAAGAGGTAAAGATGCTCGATTTCTCGGGCGTTGATTTGAAATGGGCTTCGGCTTTGCTGAGAGGGGCGATAGGAAAATAGGGTCGGCTGAGTTTTGAACCTTACTTAAGTAGAGGAGGTTTACTGCTGAGATTGACGGCCGAAAAAATGGGGCAGAGGCGATAGGTTTTGAACCTTCACTTTTAAAAATTAAACTCCTTCCTTTTCTTCTTTTTTTTTTTTTTGTTTATGTATTTCAGCGTAAGTCTTAAACAAAATTCTCTATTTTAGGATTGTATTATGGATTTTATTATGGAAGATTGAACATAATCATTTATTTTAGGATGCATCCGATTTATTTATTTTTTTAGTTTCAAATTAGATTCCAAAATTTTTGGACGGCTCAGTAATTAATGTTGGATCGAGAGAAGAGAAAATATTAAAAAAAAGGAATTTTTAGAAATTCAAACAATAAGGCGGCATGAGGATTTGTTTCAAACAATATTAAAAAAAAAGGACTTTTTAAAATTTCAAACAATACGGCTGCATTAACGGGATAAGGCCCTTTTTTGTGGTTGTACAATGTAGTGTGTGAAAAGGAGTATGTGAAAAGGGATAATGGTGTAATTAATGCGTCATTAATGCACTGTGTGAAAAGGAATTAAAACCTGTCATTTATAGAAAAGAATTAATGCAGACCTGCGTTTGACCATAAATTAACCTACTATTTTTGATAAATGTTAATTCTTATTATATATATATATAGATTAAAATGATAGTTTAGTCATCCCCACTAAGTCTGCATTTATGTGTTGGCACTTGGCACTTGGCGCTAATGTTTTTCTTGCCAATATTAAACTCCAATTATTTTATATAACGAAGTCAGAGTGTCTCCTAATTGCTTCTTTGATTGGTAAAGATTCCATTGAGTGCTGTCCATTTAAATATATTAATTCCATCCTAGTTGTCCTTGGAATTCAGATAAGGTATATATCTATATTTTTTTCTTTCTAATTCTGTTACATTTATATATGAGAAAATAAACAAATAAGAAGGTACAAGCTGCTTGACCTAATTTTCAATTTGCAAAGGCAAGTGATCAGCAATTATATTATTAACTAACGTTGGTTTTCTTGAATCATCAAGAGATAATAATTGATACAAATATTAACCCCTAAACCATATATCATTATGCCATTTTATACATTTTTTCTCTTCTTGAGTTCTGAGTATTTTTAATTCATTAATGCTATAAATATTTGGTGTAGATTATTATTATTATTATTATTATTATTATTATTATTATTATTATTTATTAGTGGTTTGATGGACAAGTTAAGGTTTAGGGTTAAGGGCCTTATATAAAGGACTCCCTCTAATTATTTTCCTTGGTTGATTTTGAATGAAATTATGAATTATATCGTGTTTAGATGTTCTTGAGATTGAGATCTCATTAATATCGTCTCACTCGTACGTTTTCCTACATCAGTTGGTATCAGAAGTCAGCACGATTCAAGATGTCGCCGCGGAAGGACGACATCGACGGACATGATGCCACCTTTGAGTATCCCGATCGACAAGCCACGGGCTTCGGCCGCCAAATCAATCAATTGGATCGTCGGGTTGAGGATCTTTCGACGGGGATCGAAGAAGTACGTTTTACGATCAACAACATGGTTGAGGATTTGCAAACGAACCGTGACGCCGGCAACCAGGGCGTTCGCGGGGGAGTTCACGAAGGACGTGGAGGCCGTGGTCCAGGCGGGGCGCCCCGCCGGAGATATCCACAACCACCGTCCGGCGACGAAGACGGCGAGGATACCATCTCGGAGGTGAATCCCTTCGGCGAGTGGCAACCTACGCACGTCGAGGCTGACCTTTTCGTTGCATACGACGGCCGTGACATGTGGCGACGGGGCCCAATCTTCGTGGACGGCGACGATCAACGCGACGACATAGGCAAGCGCAAGGAGGCTGCCTTCGCCAGCGGATATCGCGCCCGACGCGATCTTAGACTTGAACGTGATGGTGACGGCTTCGCGGGGTTCGACCGGCAGCAACACGGTTGGGATTTTGGGCCTAGCAAGGACTCGAAGATTTTAGGCCTATGCAGAGGGAATTTGATCGCGAATATGGTCAATGGGAGGGCCCGTTTCGCGTTGACATTCCCGAATTTGATGGAGATCAAGTTGATGGGTCATTATACGACGGTCCGTCAATCTTTGATGAAGAGCCTCTAGTTACGGAGAACAATCTTTGCGAATACATGGGAATCGATGAGAATGCAGTTGTCTGCATGGATGGAGATGGTTTCAAAATTCGTAGTGGATCATTATTAATTGATGTATATTCAGACATCGATACATCAATTGCTTGTGATTCATGTGATATGTGGTATCAAGTTTTTTGTTTGAGAATTGATCCTAAAGGCAGATGTGTTGGCTCTTGGTTGTGCCCAAGAGTCTCAGTATATGTTGCTGATGATGGTGAGACGGCTGTAGTCGTATCTTTATTTGATGAAAATCAAGAATGTGTTGCATTGGTTGGGCGACGTTCAACTTTCGTGTTTGACTGGAGAAAACGACGGGGGTTTTCTACCATGGATTCGACACCACACGCCGGCCACAGGAGCGCATCGGCTTCGAGGGCGAAACCTTCCAAACAGAGAGAGAATGGTATAGATTATTATTATTATTATTATTATTATTATTATTATTATTATTATTATTATTTAAATTATTATTATTTAGTGTCTTGGTGGACAAGTTAAGGTTTAGGATTAGGGGCCTTATATAAAGGATTCCCTCTAATTATTTTCCTTGGTCGTTTATGAATAAATTATGAATTATATCGTGTTTAGATGTTCTTGAGATTGAAATCTCATTAATATCGTCCCACTCGTACGCTTTCCTACATCAATATTTTTTATGGAATCACAAATAAAAAGTGAATTTATACTAAATTGTACAACATTTCTTGCAAATGAACTATAAAATTAGGAATTGAAAATTACAAATGAACTTTTAATGCAATCACAAATTTAATGCTCTAAAATTATTCCATTATGTAATGTACACTCATAATTTGAACTTTGAAACTGTATACATTTCAGTTTGAGTCGAAACTTTGTAAAGATTCTCAAAATTAAATATTTTACTGATAAAAAATGCTAGCTATTTAAAATGATGATGGTCTTCCGCAATGCACAGAGTAATCATCAAAACCTACACAATATAGTACTCCTTAATTAACTTGTTCTCCTCTAACTTTTGTCACTTGTCCTTAATTAAATAGTATTTAATGCGATTTATATGGGATTGGGAGAGAATATTTTGAAGGACCACAACACGATTGTAAGAAAACTAGTCAAAGATAATAAGAGGTGCTCAAGTTCTTGAGATATGTGGATGTTTCCTTTTTTTGTTCTTTTTATTTATATTTTTTTTCTCTAAGGTTTACATATTTAATACTAGGTGATATCAAAAGATGATGAAGAGCATGCATAGATTTTAGTATTTTATGTAAAGACAACATTGTTTTTTAGTACAACTAATTTTTATTTGGTTATTTTTAATTATATTTAATTTTAAAAAAATTAGTATAATTAATTATTATTAGATGTATTAAAATAATATTTAAATAAAATAACTTAAATTGATTTGATGTAAAGTAGAAGAAAAATGATTGAAATTAATGGTTAGTTAAAATTATGTAAGTGAATGAATAATAAATTAAAGTTGATATGATGTATAAGAATGTTTGGTTGATATTATTTAATTATATTGATAATATTAAGGATAATTATGTTGAGTTAAAATTGAGTTCAATTTGAGTTTTGATTAAAAATTTTTTTTAGTTGAATCCATAATAATCACGGGCTATCGTGAGTATTTTGATCCATTTGAACAAAATTATTTTTAAAGGACCATCTAAGGAGCCCATTAATATAATATAAATGTTTTGGACCATCCATTATTATTAAATTAATTTATGGGCAAAAGTGTTGCATTTAACCAATATTTTAAAAGATATTTCATAATGGGATATAGCGCAAAAATATTCAATATTGCAATATAGTATTTATAATTTCGTATTTTATTGAAAAGTCTACGCTAAATGACGATGTGACATATTATTTGTACTAATTTAATTTACCTTGCGTTTTTAATGATTTTTTGCACTATTTTTATGCTAAAACATTACAGGAATAAAATAATAAAAAATGTATTGTTTTTCTCTTTTAAGATACGTTTAATGTATTTCTTAGATGGGTTATATGACACAATATAAGAGACTTTAATTTATTTTTAAGATATTTCAAGCTAACAAATTTAATAAATTAATTTTATAATAAAGGTACCAAATAAACATAATGAAATTTAGTTTGAGATATCGAATCATATAAATAAATTTAACCTTTTATTTTTAGTATGACATATAGAATTATTGTTATTAAGTATAACATATAGATTTACAATAATTGTACAATCCATTCTTACTACTCACTGACCCATAAAACACCTACTTCTTTTTTATGTGCATTATTGGATACTAACAAATCTCATTTAAAATTGCATTGATATAGGTTAGCATTGGATACAATAAATGTAATTGAACATCGCATTGATAAGTGACTAGATTTGTATTTCATAAGTATCATAAAGCGAATTTATAATGATTTTAATTAATTAACTTATAATATTTTTTTGTATTCAAATAAGCGGTAGGATGAACTTAGGTAGTATCTTGTATTTATCTCATTAGCTTATCTAGGGATTTTATCATATTTGAAATTTTATTTTAGTTGACTTATAAGTTAATTTAACAATAAAAAAAAAATATTATATGATCATCTAACTTCTATATAATTAGCCATAAGTTATCAACTATATCAAAATTTGCTAATAAATCATCACCATACTTATTAACTATTAACTAATTTTTCAGTTAGATTTACCAAACATATATATATTTGGTATATATGAATTTCACAAATTCTTCTGTGGACAATCTAACCGTTACGCATATCAATTTGTCATACTGTGTGAACAAAAATGTTTGTTATATATATATATTGGTGGAAAAACTACGATGGTCTGATGGTTAGACTTAGCAAACATAAGATCTATTGCATGCCTTCAAGGAAGCCAAAAAATGCATAGATTGTATATAGATCAACATTCTATGGTTATACAAAGTCTGACTAGTAATACCTTTTAAACCAAAATTTATACTTACTTTTACAAAATATAAATATAGTAGTTTTATTTACATTTTCTAAATATTAAATATTTTAATGTAAATAAATATTAGTACGACACCCGTGTACTACACTGGTGCATGAAATAATAATTTGAACAAAAAAAAAGAGTTTAGTATTATAGTATACATGAAATAAATAAATGGAATAAATCTCGTTAGAATATGGTGTTAGAATTCGTTACGAATTCAATTCATGATTTTGGAGTGTGAAGAAATTTGTTACCATATATTCGCCAAAAAGCTGAAAACATTATTTATTCAATTATCAAATAAAAGAATATAAAAAATTAATGTAGACATGGTGTTAGCTAACTCAATTCTCAAATAAAAGGATATAAAGAATTAATTATTAAATAAAACACTGTTAACTGAATTATCAAATAAAAGAAACATTGTTAACTCGACATTGATCTCCTACCAAATAAAAGATCCATTGTTAACTCAATTATTAAATTCAAATGATCTTTAAAATGAAAAAATTAAATAAGAAAAAGATCTGTGTGATCTTTAAATTCAAAACAAATTTGGTGATGAAAGAGAGATTGATAGGAGGCAATGATGTATGGTAGAAAAATTACTTACGACACTTTTCAAGCCAATTTTATTTCTAAAATTTTTATACGAACCTAAATATATACAAAACATGATATTGTAACATGTAAAATTCCAAAATGTGCGAACCTGCCACTTAATCTCAAGACATTTTGAATTAGTATACGTGTGAATAGACCGTTGAGGTCTACTAACACCACACTCACAGCAAGAAATTTCACGAGGGTAAGCATGTAATAATATTTTTCTTCCTAACCTTTCCTCCGCTGTCTGTTGTGATTGGTCAGGTGAATAAAAGAAAATCACCATCTCACGGTGAATAAAATAAATAAATAAATAATAAATAAATAAAATTACAGTGATGGGTCGATTAGAGTACAAACTTTTATCGTGGGATATAGTTTAATTGGTGGTAGATTGACTCATGTAATAAAAATGCATAATATATAAATAAATAATAAATAAATAAAATTACAGTGATGTGTCGATTAGAGTACAAACTTTTATCGTGGGATATAGTTTAATTGGTGGTAGATTGACTCATGTAATAAAAATGCATATTTATATTATGTTGTAGTTTTGTTTATATTAATTTTAAAGTATGATATTTTAGTAAGAAAACATATTTATGAAAAAAAAAAAAAGGAAAAATTGTCAGGCTAAAATGTATGTTCGGAATTTTGAATATTACTGGAAATTCGGAAAATGTTGAGTGTAAATATGTCATGATCAAATCAACATTTATGCGATTGACGATTGATTTGCAATTTCATAGTATATATTATTGTATATTGACAATTCCGTCATATTTTATTGTTACAAAAATGAATATTTATATTTGTTATACCACAAATACTCGAACCGCTAGACCGCTCCTCTCGAACCGAATTGAACCTTCTCGATCGCCGGTATCTGCAAAACACGCCGGGGGTGGTCCCGGCGTGGACACTCCGATGCTCAAGTCAGTGGTGGTGTTTTGGAGAGAAAACGGCAGAGTAACAAGATAACTTGTGTATGTGTGTTATGTAAAATGAATAAACCTGTCCCCTTTTATAGATGAGGTCTTGTGCATGTCGTAGAGTTCTTGTTGGTCTAGAAGTCTTTTCCTCATACTTATCCACAAATTAGGTCAAAGATGCCCAGAACGTCAGAGTCCTTATCACTACAAACTTTTACGCGACTTGTTCACGAAGCCATCACCGGGCTCTGGTCGCCTCGGCAGAACCCTCTGGCCGAACTGCCCAGGTGCCGAGGCGTCCAGCCGCCTAGGTGCCGAGGTGCCCAGCTGCCTAAGTGGCGAGGTGTCCAGCTGCCTAAGTGATCCCGCCTACCTAGCACGTGACTCCTTGGTATGCCGCCTAGCCAGTCTTCCCATCATAACGATGACGACCGCCTCAGACCGGTCTGAGGCGAACCCCTACTAATGGCCATATCAATATTTATGCAATGAAATATTATAAAATATTTTTATATACCTAAATATTTAAAATATAATATTTCAATTAACAATGTGTAGCTTATTTAGGTAGTTTTTCAAATAATTCATAAAATTTTTTATTTTAGCTGACTTATCAACTAATTTTATCAAACACTTTTATTATATCAACTAACTTTTTAACCATAAACTATAAATTATCACCTCTAAACTCGAATTTTTCTTATAAACAATTAATTATAAACTCGAAATTATATTATTTTTCAGTATAAGTTATCCCCTCTTAATATAATTTGAAAACGTGCTGAGCCTAAATGGCTGCCTCGCACGTTTCGAAAGCTTACTTGGCAACATTACATGCTTCGGCTTTTGGTTTGGATACATTTCCCAATTGTTTAAAATAAAATACTTAATAAATAGGATTTTTGCTTAATCCGATCCCCTCCAACTCCAAAATAGATAGGATTCTTATATGCCGTATAAATCCTCCAACTCCAAAAACGTAATTCACGAAATACCAAAATAAAAAATTTAGCTTTATATATTATTTTATTTATATAATTAACGTAAACAATAACTATTTTATATAGTTTAAATTAAAAAATACTATAATTTTACAAAAATAAATTGAACACATATATAGCATTTGCATATTATATCTTTTCAATCCAACTATGGTAAATAAATTATTTAAATCTTTTTAGACTATCTATAAAAATACATAGAAATAGTTATAGAATATTACATATCTTTTAATATATTTTAAAGAATTGAAATAATTATAGAATATTACATATCTTTCTAATATATTTTAAAGAGTTGAAATAATTATTTTATGTTTTATCTATAGAAATATATTGAAATAGTTATAGAATATTACATATCTTTCTAATATATTTTAAAGAGTTGAAATAGTTATACAACAACATGAATTTTTTCTATTATTTTATGTTTTATATTTTTTTTTCAAACAACCCGTGCAATACACGGGTCGTACTAGTTTAGGTATGATTTAAAAATAGTTTATGTATGATTTCATTTCAAATGTAGTAGTAGTTTTCTAAGATATAGCAAAACTTTAAAATAGCAAAAAAAAAAAAAAA
>BKCP01003336.1:918176-928642 GCA_008636005.1 Striga asiatica
TCAAACATCATCAACTTTCACTCTCCCCATCTTCATCCTCTGCCTCACACTACTCCTAACCCAAACACAGGCCCGAAAGAGCCCGTTATGCCGAACCTCATGCGGCCCGATTCCCATCAACTATCCTTTCGGCATAGACAACGGCTGTGGCAGCCCATACTACCAAAACCTCCTCATCTGCACTGACTCGGCCCAACTTCAGCTCCGGACTCCATCCGGCATATACCCAGTCCATAACATAAGCTACACGGACCCACACCTCATTGTCACAGACCCATACATGTGGGCCTGCGGAGACGGGCTGGATTCTCGGCCCGTCGGGCCATTCAGCCTCGACACCAGCACCCGCCTCAGGCTTTCTCGGGAAAACGACTATCTATTTTTCAATTGCAGCGAGAGGGACGTGATCATGGAGCCGAAGCCCGTGTTTTGCAACCGTTTTCCCGAGCAGTGTGACTCCACGTGCGACACGTCGAGCTATCTCTGCAGGTTAGTGAGTAAGCCAGTCTCGAAAATCGAGCCTTCACGGCTTATCTCAGTACAAGAAAATGATGAAATTCCTATAGAAAATTGTAACGAAAATATATTCTAATGGTATTCCAACGACAATCCCTATGGATATTCCAATGCAATTATTTCCGTTCAAATTATTCAATGGATTACAACGGAAATTCCAGCAAAAATATGCATGAATTTTTTATTGGAATTTCTTTTGGACTTTGACGATTCCAATGACAGATTTTTCAAAAATATTGATTAAAATAAAATTTCTATTGAAAATTGCATATATCAACGGTAACCATTGGAAAAATAGTCGTTGAAATTATCAAATTCTATATGAAATTCTATTATATTTATAGTAGGGGTGTTCACAGTCCGGTTTTAACCGAAAAACGTCAATCCGGACTGCGGATCGGTTAAATGGTCAGTTAAAAAAGCCTTAAAAAATCCGATAGTTATTTTTTTAAAAATCCGGAATAACCGGTCCGGTTAACGGATTACCTGCGGCAAACCGCCGGTTTAATCGGACCGGACCGGTAAATATTAAAAAAATTATAACAACTATATATATACATTCAGTCATTCACTATGGCCGACAAATACAATACATTCACTATGCATGCTTTACTCTTATTATATCAGGTGTATAAACTGAGTGAAAAATGAATGCTTGCTTGGGTTCAGTTTGCATAATTTAATCTTCATCATTTTTGTATTTTTATGTTTATAAGACGAAATGTGTATTTTTATGCTTATGGGACGAATTGTGTATTTTTTATTTCATTATTGTTGTTTTTCTTAATTTTTAGGCCCAAATAATCTCTTTTGGGTGCAAAATTAAAAAATAAAAATTAAGCTAAAAATGAAAAAAAATAAAAATTGAAGGCCCAAAACAAAGATTTTGGATTTAACCGGTTAACCGCCAAACCGGACTGTACAATGCGGTCCAGATTGCGGTCGGTTAAAAAATAAAACCGGTCCGGTTATGGATAAGAAAAAAAATTAACCGTTAGATCTGGTTTGGTCATGATTTGGGCTAAAACCGGACCAATTCAGACCGTGAACACCCCTAATTTATAGAATGGGGGGAAGAGGGTGCGGTCTCACTAGATGAAGCGCACCACAAGAGGGTGAACCTAGGTGCACCATAGTGAGGTTCCATCCAAAAACCAATTGGTGATAGGAGAAGTAGCCCACTAGGCTTATATACTAGGTTCATTTCCCTATAGAATCAATGTGGGACAACTCACAAGTGATATTCTAACACGCCCCCTCACTTGTGAGTCCTTCGTAAGCCCAAGCCCACATAGGGAGCCGGGTAGAGAAATAATCCCAAGCCCATAGCAGACTAGGTAGAGAGAGTCATCGCAGGTCTTAGGACAGGCCCGCTCTGATACCATATTATATTTATAGAATGGGGAAAAGAGGGTGCGGTCCCACTAGATGAAGCGTACCATAAGATGGTGAACCTAGGTGCACCATAGTGAGGTTCCATCTCAAAACCAATTGGTGATGGGAGGAGTAGCCCGCTAGGCTTATATACTAGATTCATTTTCCCTATAGAATCAATGTGGGACAACTCACAAGTGAGATTCCAACAAATTCCAATGGAAGCTATACCATTGTAATATCCGTTGGAATTTCTACTGAAATATGTTACCGTATGATTTTTCATTGAAATATGACAATACTGTAGCTCGTGTATTCTAACTCGTTTTATTCGCACACACACTATACTATGCAGGAATTTGCCAGGTTGTGCATCGGCATTGCGCGGGAGCACGTGCTGCTCGTATTATCCAAAGGGGAGTGAGTCTATAAGAATGATGATGAGGCATTGCTCGAGCTATACAAGTGTTTATTGGAGGAATCTTGGAACGAGGCCGGATTTTGATCAGATTCCAGAGTATGGGATTCGGGTAGAATTTGAGATTCCTGTCACGACACGTTGTCTCTTGTGTCAGGACAGATTGAAAGGAGGCGGGACGTGCGGTTTCGACACTCGGACACAGGACTTCTTGTGCTTGTGTGACAAGGGAAATGTCACTACTTACTGCAAAGGTATTAGATTTTTGGCAAAATTGTCCTTAATATCACGATATTTTTCGAAATTGCAATTTAATTTCACTTTCGAAAATTATATCAGAATCTTAGTTTGTTGAATATTTGTGCACCGATTTGCAAAACCCATGCATATTATATCACAACTTTCAGTATGTTTTTCGGTCACATTAGCTTTTTTAGGGTTTGTTTTCAGAACTCATGCACCGATTTGCAACAAACATGATATAATTTCCAAAAGTGTAAAAGTCGTTATTAAATTGTAATTTTGAAATAGATCGTGGTATTAAGGGCAATTTTGCCTAGATTTTTTGTTTCCTAAGTATGCTCTTGTTGTTTTATGTTTATTTGTTTTCAGTTGTTTATGTTTTTTGTTGTTTTATGTAGATAACAGAGGTGAGCATAATAGGCCAGCAGTGGTGGCAGGTGAGAGAGGGCGTGCATGTTTGATTTTTTTAAGTGTTGTAAAGATTGGATTTTTTTTTTTTNAAATGGGTTGTAAATATATTGAAGTGTGGTTTTGTTGATTTTGAACTGTTGTTTTTAGGTACAGTTAGTGCAGTTTCAGTTGTGGGGGTATTTGCAGGGGCAGGGATTTGGTATGTGAGGAAGATGAGAGCAAAATCCCCAGTGACACATGGAGTTCAAACCAATGACAACAGACTCTTTTGATCCAAGCTATGAATCTTTGGACTGGCTTTCATCTTTTTCTGGCCTTTTTTATTTACACTTGTTTTGTAATTTGCGTACTTATCTATCTATATCTATACTATTATAAAAGGATGAGTGATTTTGTAAAAATAATGATCTGCCTAAAAAACCCTTACTTTGACATATTTTTAATGGCAAATTAGTAATACAATAATACTCATCTTATTTTATATTTTAATTAACAAATAAACTACCTAAAAAATCCTTACTTTGACTTAATTTTAAGGACAAATTAGTAATACACTAATAATCTTCAAATCTTATATTTTTTAGTTAATCATTAATATTTAATTAAATAAATAACAACGACTATTATAAAAGGACGAGTGATTTTATAAAAATAATGATCTGCCTAAAAAACCCTTACTTTGACATATTTTTAATGGCAAATTAGTAATACAATAATACTCATCTTATTTTATATTTTTAATTAACAAATGAACTACCTAAAAACCCCTTACTTTGACTTAATTTTAATGACAAATTAGTAATACACTAATAATCTTCAAATCTTATATTTTTTAGTTAATCATTAATATTTAATTAAATAAATAACAACGTAACATTGAAAACTAGCATAACATTGAAAACTATTACGATCCACGCTCAAAGTATGACTCAAATAATTCTAAATTTACTAAAAATGAAGGAGATTGAGGTGGTCTTTGAAAAAATTGTTATAATTCTCTTAGCTAAGTAGCTGTTGAAAAAAAAAAACTCTTCCACAGAAGTCCACCAAAACAAATTGGTTCTTGTAAACAATATCTACAAAATAATCTTATGTAATATTTAGTCCAAATGTTTTATTATATTCTATGTCTCAATGTTGTGCTAACTAAAATGGTAACTCAGAATACTACGATAAAAGGATGAGTGTTTTTGTTAAAGAAAGAACTAACTAATATACCCTTACTTTGGTATATTTTTAATGGCAAATTAGTAATAACATAATATATAACCTATCTTATATTTTTTTTATTAATAACTAATATTTACCTAAAAACTCTTTTATTTGACATATTTTTAATCTCAAATTAGTAATGCACTAATACTCATTTGATATTTTATTCTTTTAGTACAATTAAATGAATAAAACATTCCACATCTCTTAAAAATCTACCACAATATTCACACTATTATTCTTCAAGAATTTGGTTTCTTTCACATATCTCTCAAACCGTTTTCTTCCATATCTCTAAAAAATCAACTCAACATTAACCCAAACAACAAAGTTTTGAAATGATATTTAATTTTTGTTTTGAATAACGTCCTTATTTTTAATATAATTTCGATGATAAAATTGTAATAATATTTAATGATTTTAATATATAAAATTTATTTAAACAAAAAATTATGCAACAAAAACAACAGAATAAATACTTATAAAAGATCTAAATATTCTCAACTATTTGTTTACCTATCTTTTAACAAAACGATAAATCTTGATAAAACATGATAACTTAGTTGAGGGGTAAATTTTATATAATAAATAATTTACAAGATACATACATAACTTTAATCAAGAGAAGATACCTCAAATATTACTGAGAATACGTTTTTTATACAAATTGTCATTGAAAAACGTATTCCCAGAATACGTGTTTCAATGAAAAACGTATTATGCAAATACGTTTTTCAATGAAAATTACAAAAAAAAAGTATTCTTAGAATACGTGCTTTTTATTTATTTCCACAACTTTTTTTTTGTTTTGTTCTTGTCCACTTCATTTTTTCATATAAATGTATACACATATATAAACATATAAAATAACAATATAAAGGAAAAAAATAGTAAATTTGACAAATAATATTAAAAATCCGTTTAAGTTGTAACACTTATTAATAAATATTAAAAAGTAACAATAAAATGCTATAGTTAATAAAAATAAAGGTAAAACTTTTAAAACTTGTACTTATCGATGTAAACGAGTTGAGTCACTATTAGAGGAATTAAGAGAGCTAATATTGACTTTTTGGTGGATTCAATTTCTTAACGCAATTCAGGTGTTATTAAACGCTTGTTAATTTTTGTTATTATTATTCCAAGTGTAAATTTAGGTGATAGAAAATAGTTATTTGTACTTATATCCATCATTATCTTCAAATTAATTAAAAATATATACTGAATCATGATATGCCTATATACGTTGAAAATTAATTATTTTTACTAAGAATTTATATCGATATAATACCATTACTCACCTATCTATTAATATGTATTATTACAATAAATCAACTTTATTAACAAATGTACAAAATATCTTTGTTTTAATATTTGATAATAATATTAATTAGAAAATTGTAATTATACATCATATAATATAAAGATGTACAACTATAATAGATATAATAAGACATATGACCAAAAAAAGTTATATACTTAGTTTTATGCATTTTTTTTAACAAATTTAAAAGTTATATGTATATATATGAAAGAACAATATAAAGTAAAAAAAATTAAATCTGATACATAATATTAAAAATATAATTAAGTTGTAATACTTACTAATAAATATGAAAAAAGTAATAACTAAAAATGTTATAATTAATAAATATAAATATAAAACTTTTAAAACTTGTACATATCGATGTAAACGAGCACGATTGTTATTTTTTTTGTGCTTAGTAATTATAGGTGTATGTTTTAGGTTATTGACAATAGTTATTTGTACTTTAATCTATGTATGTTAGGGCTTTTAATTTTCTTAAAAATAAATTGATTATTGTAAGTTTAAATAATTTTTATTTGTTATTAGCTTTTTTAATATAATATATATATAAATATTATATTGCATATAAAAATAATACTTATTTCCATTAATATGTAGGGAAACTAATTCAATTGAGAAATTAATAGGTAATCTCAACATAAAATAACGAGTGACTTGTAAGAAAATTATATGGACTAAAAAGTAGATGTTTTAATATATTTTAAGAGAAAATTATAAACACAATTAATAAATAAATAAATTACTACATAAACATTTTAATGATTATGAAAGGATATAAAAATTCCATATTATAATGAAAAATCCAACAGTAAGGTATTCCACAGAAAATTCCAACAGATATTTCACTGGTATAGCTTCTATTGAAAAGATTCACTAGCTATTCCAATGGTGAGTAAATTAAATTACATTGAAATTTTTGTGGATTTAATATCTCAATTACTAATATTTATTTTTATGTGAATTTACGTTGGATTTTTTTTTTTGTCATATTTCAACCATTAAAAAAATTGTCACTGAAATTGGGAAAAACAATGAAAGTTCCATTGAAAAACTAGCTGCAGTGGCGAATCCAAAATAATTTCATGTTAAGAGTACTATCTAATTAATACAAAAAGTATTGCATCAAAACAACATAATGCCATTACAATTTATAAAGTATACTTTTCATAATTTGTCAACTTTCACATATGTATTACTTTTTTTTAACACATCAATACAATCACAATAAGTTCAATAATATTAAACAAAAAACATATTTTTTCTCAATTCGACATAAGAAAATCATGAAAGAATAACACATTTTTCAAAATCTTTTTATGAACAAAAATTTTATGTTGTAGTATAGTTGACTCGACAATATAATAGATGATTGTATAAATTACGAATATATAACTAGAATTCTACATACACTTAAAAAAGACTTAAAATATATTTTCTAAAATTAGATAAAAATTATGTCGCAAAAGAGAGATAATAAGATATCATCATGAATAAAAAGAAAAGAGAGAAATAAAGCGTAAAATTGTAAACTTTGATATCATATTTTCTTTAGTTGGGATACCGCATTGATGTTATAATTTTAATAACTTTATGAGTTGAATTAAATTATAATTGGTTGAGTTGTAAATTAATCATTATTTGTCTTTATTCTTTTAATTTTATTTTTTAAATAGAGGACATGATTAAAATTATGAAAAATGTTCCCATAATGCTTGTTAGATATTTTATGCTATTTGTTTTGGGATGATGCCAGTTTCAGGACTATTGGACAAACATGGATCTGCACATGATTGCAGCAAAATATTTTTGTTATAATTTTCATTGAAAAATTCAAACGAAAATTGTAATGTTGAAATATTCGTTAGAATTGTTGTTGAAATTTCGTTGTAATATGTTTTCATTTGAATTTCATCATTTTCTTGTAGTAAAAGTATGACTCCAAATGAAACTAAAAAATTTGCACTATATACAATATTGTGTGCAGTTAATTGTTTTGAAAATTATTGATAATGATACAAAATATAACATATTTAATGTAATTATAATTTAATTTATGATAATTAGTAATTAAAAAAATACATATAAGTTGAAAAGTCCTTAAATAATTTATTAGTATTATAATAATTAAAGAAGAGGTTAGAATGATGTTCTACTGAAAAGGTAATATTAATACTAAACAAGATGTAAAAATGATGTTCTACGTAATAAAAAAGTAAAACTACACAACGAGAAAGCTTATAACTGACATTCCACTCAAAAATAAAAAAAAAATAATAAAATTAATAAATGTCATATATCAATTGGAGCTAGCGAATGATAAATGTAAAAATATACTTGAGATGCACATTTATAATAAATATATTTATTTTTTTGTCTTAGAAATTAAATTTTTAGTTAAAAAATTAGTTAATTTTTACCATTAAATTTCTTATTTTTGAAATACTTAATTTTTTTTTGGTTACCCTTTTATATGTAATATATCATATCATTTCTTTCCCATGATATTTGATTTTACCAATGTTTTGTAAATAAAATAAAAATAATATAATTATTTATATCGATGTAAAATAATATATATATATATATATATATCAATACCAATTTAAAATAATAAATAGACCTAAAAGAATCTTATAAAATAATTATAAATTCATGTTAAATTAATTTTATTAATTATAATATAATATAAGATTAGCTTGTGGTATATTTTTCTGACATAGATTTGAATTATTCATACTAAGAAAAAAGTCAGCTAGATGTAATTGTACAACTACTACTAATATTAAATAAGTGAATTCAAAGAAAAAAATAAATCGGTTGTATGTTAAACTATTATTCAATTATTGCTTGAAAGGGAACACCATAATGGTTGTAAAATGTATTTTTTGTGAATATAAACATGAATTAGTTACTTAATATTTTATCAGAACATGGAAATAAATTCAAAACTTTTTAATATTATAAACAATATAAAACTACATTTTTATCAAGTATATTATTACTATCAAACGCGTAAAAAGAACGCATTGGATATAAATGTTCTCTAATTCTTTCAAGAAATAAAGTATTATTTGTGAATAAAAAAAAACAGGTAAACCAATAGTAATGCAATGAGGAAAAGAAAATTTCTGAATTTTTTTAGAAAAGTATGAATATTAATATCAAGAAACAAAAATCTTTTAAAATTACTATTTTTTTTGTTGCTAGCATTTAAGTATATGTTCTCTATAAGAAATTAGTTCTCATAAATAATGATTCGATATTATCATAAGATAGACCACAAACTTCAATAATGACTTCATAATAATAAAGGTAACAGATGACTAAGAGTGTCATAATATAGTATAATTCAAATTCTTCTCATTTGAAATATTTTGACAAATACTTCTCAATATTGTCTCATTGTTTTGTTTTGTTTTGTTATTATTGAAGAATCAATAAAGGATCTTTATCTTGAATACTTTAAGCATTAGTTATGATACAAAAGATTGGACAATAAATGCAATAAATGTTATTAGACACATAAATATTGCAAATCCGAAGGAATATGGAAGGTATCTATCTTCCAAATTAGTAACACTGAAAAGGGAATGTTTGATACTGATTAAAATATTTTTGAATGTTGAATAAGTTGTCACTTTTTTATAAGAATATTTACAATCATAATTGTGTATTATGCTCGATCATACGCGCAATTGTTTTAGAGTACATATTTTCATGTAATGTGTGATTATTTCAAAAAAATAATTTAGCATCTTCAGAGAAGTACATGATTTGGGAAAGTCAAATTTTATTTAGAGATGAAATTCGTTCCCACCTCGTGGGTAAGTACCAATTTGGCTATGTGGAGAGAGAGAGAGAGAGAGAGAGAGAGAGAGAGAGAGATATGTAGTAGTTTATATAGTGATTAAAAGAAATATCAAGAATTTTAATGACACAAATATCAAGAAATTTAATGCTACAATTGTTTATTTCACAGAGATACTTATGAACTATTAGTAGAAATACCTTATAATGATCATACAATCATTAGTTAGCATGTTTGTTTATAAAATTTTTTGGTTTTGTTTAGATTTTTTGGTTTGGTTTGGCTAATTTTGAAAAAAGTGGTATGGTTAGTTGTTAGTGGATATATTAAAATAATATTTATAATAAAATAATTAAAATTGATATGATGTAAAAGTATGAGAGAGATATTTGAAGTGATGGTTAGTTAAAATAATGTGAGTGGATGAATAGTGAATTAAGGTTGATGTGATGTGTATTAATGATTGATTGATATTATTTAATTATATTGATAATTTTGATGATAGTGGGAGTGAGTTAAAGTTGAGTTAAAAAAAGTGGTTGAGTTAAAATGTAGAATTTTTTTTGAAAATTTCTTATAAACAAACATGCTCATGAACTATTAGTAGAAATACCTTATAATAATCATACAATTATAAAGTTTGACTATATGTTTGGCTAATGTATTTCTAAATGTTGAATAAAACAGACGTTTTGTCAAATTAATTAAGAAGAATTTTGCAATACTATTGATGTATTAGAATTCAACAAGTATGTATGTTTCTTATGAGAACAAAATGACTCTTGAATCTAACATAAATAAATAAAAGAACTCATGCATCTATAATATACAATTATGTTTATGTTTAGTCATTTATTGTTTTTTCATTAGAAACTCATTTTTCATATATTTTTGTTGGAGTTGTAATATGATATATAAATTTTTTTATATTACAACAACATTTTTTTATTTAAAATAAAATGCATGAAAAGTTTATTTATTCTACATTTTATTTTGTTCCTGCAGTCATATGTGTAATAAATTAATTAATTTATCGTACTAAATTTAATCGGTAAAAAACATTCGTCGCCACGTGCATCGCACGTGCACTTTACTAGTATATACAAAAAAGAAAAGAATCAATTCTTGATTGTTACTGAAAATTGTTTGTTGTG
>BKCP01003336.1:936581-967687 GCA_008636005.1 Striga asiatica
AAAGATAAGCCCACAAGAAAATATAAAAATAAAAGCTAGTGGCAAAAGGTAGCTTCTTTTTATCTTGCTACTTTGTAGTTAACATTTGTGGGTTTGATAAGAGAAAGCATTTGGGATATTGAAGGCAAAAGGGTTTAAGGGATGAAGTTCTTATTCCAGTGTCCTTGCTGCTCATGTTTCTGTTTTATGAAGCCTAAGAAAGGCAAACCTAAGGAAAAACAAGTTGTCAAGGAAAAAGAAGCCAAGGAAACTAAGGTAAAGGAGACCAATGAAAAGGAGACTAAGGAAGAGTGAAATTCTTATCATATTTTTGCAATTTTTTACATCAAGGCATTGGGGAAATCAAGCCAGCAATATGTAACTAATGAAGTTATCTATCTATCTTATATTCTTCATTTTTGTCTTGATTGTTGTAATACTAAATTGCTACTGCCTAATTAAGAGATGCAAATTTTATGTTTGTTTTTGTTTTTGTGGTTCAAGATCTTAAGTTTTCTTTTTATTTTTAATAATTGGTTCAAAATCATGTGCTAATTTACCCCTACTCTCTGCTTATATTCATCACTAGACTTAAGCAAAAATGCAGAACTCTTGGTTGAAAATTGTATTATATTATTGAAAGGCAGCTAGAGGTTTCATCAGGTTTCTAAACTGACTGAAGTTTGGGATTTTCTCATTCGAATTAATATGTGTTGCTCTTCATGATGAGGTTTAGGGGAGAATATGTTATTATCTGAAGATTTTATGATAAAAATTTGAAACATAAATTACTATTGGATACAGGATATATCATTCGATTTTTGTCTCTCTCTTCGTCATATATTTATCTCAATGAAAGTGAAACAAATTGTACCCAAAAAAAATAAAAAATAAAAATGAAAGTGAAACAAAATAAATCGTCACAAAAATAACTTTTCATTACATCTCAGTTTTTTTATTCAAGCTCAATTTATTTAACAAATCTCAAATTGTAAATTAGTTGTTTGCGAACACGATTTGTGTATTCTTGAACATACTCTACTCCACTATTCATTCAAAAATCAAAACATATAAATAAAAAAAAAAAATTGTTTGCGTCGCCTCGTTTTAAAAAATAAACTAGTATTCGATCATGTGTACATGCACATAGAAAAACAAAAATTTATATATTATATGTACGTATAAGATATTTAAAAATTTAAATTAGATAAAGTGTGTATTACATTTTATTTTTTTTTCAATATGTAAATGTATAATATAAATATAAATTATTTACCTTTCATATAAATCAGTTTTTTTTTATTGTATAAATATAATTCAAAATACGAATATTAGCTGCAAAATAATTTAATATTGTATATTCAGAAAATTTTAAAATCTTGTAAAGCCGCTACAGAATAAAAAGTTAATAATAATAAAGTTTTATTGTGTAACTGTCATTTGAATGCTGATCATAAAGATTTTTATTAAATGAAGTCCTATTTTTATTAATTGTTGGCTGAATAAAATTTATTGAAACTTGTCAGAAATTATATATATAGATTCAATTAGTTGTTCAAACCATCGACGGATCCATATATGGCTTGGGCTGGCGATTCAGCTCAGGCCTATTATTATTATTTTTTTATATATACCTATTAGTTTGAAAAAAAAAATTGCATTTCTAGCTCAGTCCGATAAATCAATTTACTAACCAACCAAAATTATTCACTTATCTATTAAGATCAAATACTAATAACACAATTCTAATAAAATATTATATATTGTTAATTCACCCTTTCTACTATGCACTAATCCACAAAACACCACTCTATACCAAACTCCAATAAAATAAATTAACCACGGTCATGTCCCTCCTCTGAACACCATAACAATAAATTTAGAAGGAAAAAAAAATTATTCAACAGGAAAGAGTTACTTTCATGAAGACGATTTAATTTATTCTTTAATAATATAGGTAAGGGCTCAAAGAGGTTCACACAGGTAAGACCCTCTAGTCAAATTCTATAAGGTTGACAGAAGGATATTTTTAAACACTATATTACATATTTATTTTATTTGTCTAATTGTCTTTGTCTATCCTCTCATTTTAGTTAAGCTATTTAGGGTTTTAATAGTTATTGCTAGAATTTTGGTTGCAATTCTTGTTTTGTTGATTGTGTATAGAGTAGTAATTGTGTGTGTATTTAATCTCTTATCCTCTAGTGTGGTTGTTGTACATCATAGTTGGATATAAATTTATGACGTGTAGGCATTTCATTTTGCTAATAACTATGTCATATGAAAAAATTATTTATTTGTATTGTGGAATTTTTAAAAATTCACATGGAGCACCAACCTTCGGCCAAGAAAGAAAAAACCTTGTAGATATCATCATTCTTTAGAAAACGCGATCGACATCAAACTAGTGAAAGCACATTAAATACGGTGCAAAATGAGCATAATGATTTTTTCTTGTAGAAACTCGTCGAGCACAACTTCAGTGAATATTTGAAAAAAAAAAATATTATGTGATTTTTGTTAAAATGAGTTTTAAAATTCTAGTCCAGTCTATTCTTAATTTCTGAATTCGTCCCAGATTCAAACTCAGGTTGTTTAAGTAAACAAATGAGTCGAGATTGAGCTTTTGTGATTGCAAGCAAATTTCACATCGGTTCTTAATACACATGGATGAGATATTGTACCATCGATCCAAACTCATGTAGAAATGTAGAACTCAAACTATGTATTGGTTTTTTGTGAGTGTGTGTTCATTTTTAAAATTTATATTAATAATGTGTCAATACTTACAATATTCTAAATCATAAAAACTACCCTAAAATTGTCCTTCCAAAAAAATCTCCTTTTTTTAAATATATTCTATTCGAGTAAATAAAAAAAAAAAACTCAAGGAGGATAAGAGATGCCCCCAAAACTTTTGCCCATCCACTGGTTTGCCTATAGACGGTATGGATTTAATTCCCAAATCAAACGGTCCAAAACGGAAAACGAACTAAATACATATACTTTTAATATTAAAAAAAGAAAAAGGAAAATCATTAGCATAATTGATATTGTACTCTAAAATTTGTAGTTGGGCTAATTTGATCAGAATGTCATCAACCCAATAAGATGAAGAGAAGGGGCTTTGGGTTTTCTATTTGTCTATTCTCTCTTCACCCTACAAGAAGAAAAAACAATTCCATCTTCGCGCTCTCGCAGGTTGGTATAATCTTCTCCTCTTCTTCTTATTTGGTTTCATATTTCAACTTTTAATGTAGAAAAGCATGCTTTTTGTATTCCGTTGAAATTTGTGCTCTTCTGCTTCAAATGCGACCATTTACAGTATTTAAGGTTTTATTTCTTTGTGTATAATGGAATCTGGAGTGAAGTTTCAACGTTTTATTGACCTATCTTTCTATTTGAAATCCTGTTTTATTGATCTCTGATTTGAAATCCTGTTTTTTCGGATTAGTTAATTTGAACACTGGTTTGACCGTTTGAGAACAATTTGTATTCACGCATATAGGCACTTGCATCTGGATACGCAGCTAATTTCGGAGGTTTTNCTTTTGATCTCTTCCCCTGAGTTGAGCTTGACCTATAATTTTGCTTTTTTTTCTGTAGGCAACGAGTTAAAAAAGAATATATGGACGGCTGTGCTGTTGAGGTACCAGTCTCGTCTGGGAAGAGAATAAAATGCTTTTACTTGATTTTACAACCGTGGCAAAGACTATCACGATCACCATAGCTTTTCGTGTTTTGCTTTGAACATGGAAACTGGAGAAACGAGTGATTTCACCATCTCACCTGCTCCCGGCATGACAAAACCCATCGACGGAAAGATTTAAGTGTTGGGGAAGACGGACAGAAATGCCCCTGACGATGGTGAATGCTTTGACCCGAAAACCAACTGGGAGTTTGTTAGTCGTGATTTTTCCGAGTGCGAGCTGCAGTTGTTGGTGATATCATGTACACGCTGCTCAATGGCCGTGATTTAAAACGAAGGCCTTTGCACGGTTATCACTTGATTCACAAGAAATGGATCCCTGTCGAGTTTGATCCCAATCCCGAGAAAGAGTTTGATACAGAAGATGCGTGGGTTTTTGCTTCTGGTAGTGATCAGTTGTGTCTGTTGTGGTACCACTATGACTTCAAGGACGAGGGTAAACATAACAGGATAGAGTGCTTGGAACTTAGACTGGACAATTCAGAGACGGAGCATATTAGTGCCAGCAAAGTGTCTCGTACCCATTTCTATTTGAAGCCTAGCTTCTCCTATAGAAACCTTATTGCATTTCTAAATGACTAACCTTTTAATTTATATGTCCATATGATGTCCTTAGAGTTAGTCAATTTTTCTTTCTTGATATGTTACTGGGCATAGATGATGCTGTATTCTTTCATGGTGTTTTTGATTTGTGACTTATCCTATTTTATTAGAAGCGGTCTGCTCAGATACCTTAGAATACTGTTGGACCTTATTATTGGCTTCTTAATAGTTAATATGAGTGCTCATTTTTGTGGCTGTTTATTCCAGCAATACCTGTTCAGTAAACCCAAAGGGTGGTTTTTCTCATTGATTAAGTTGAGAATGTACATTCACTCTGTTTATGGTGAGTCGTGGTTTGACTGGTAGTACTTGCACCTGTTCGTCTTTGATTGGTTTATTGTTAGTACTTGCACCACTTCATCCGTGGTTTGATTGGTTTTACTGTTGAAATGATTTTTCTTTATTGTAGAAATGATTTTTACTGTTGAATGGTTTTACTGTTGAAATGATTTTTCTTTTGAAAAAATTAACTTTTCGCGAATTAATAAAAATTCACTTTTCTCAAATGAAGTGTTGATATATCGTAGGCTTGAAAGATTGAACTTTTCTTAATGTAGGTTGATAGCACATATCTCGATCTAATTTGTGAAACATAAAATGGAAAACAATAAAATGCAAAATTATTCCAAAAGAATCTTCAAGTATTAAGGGAGGTTGAATAGTTAGCCCAATACGGAATTTATGAATCTCACAATAAAAAAAAAAAATCTATTGCCAAAATAACAATGTCGTAGCAAATATTATTTTTCTTCCTCTTCTGCTTTTTTTTGTAAGGAATTATAATTATATTTTAATTGTTTCAATATGTTTGTAGGTAGTTAATTGATCATGATTCCTCAAAGTAACAAAAATATTTTATATATTACTTTTTAGGGAAAATTTCACTTTTGGTACCCTAAGTTACATACTTTTCGGTTTTGATACCCTTGGTTTCAATTTAATCATTTCAGTCACTCAAGTATTCAAAATCCATCATTATTGCCCAAACCGTCAGTTGACCGTGAGTCAACTGACGGCCACCTTCTCTAGCAGGTCATCTCCTTCTGGGGAAATTTCACTTTTGGTACCCCAAGTATACATACTTTTCGGTTTTGATACCTGTTGATATCCGGGTCGGGCTCGTATGAAGGTAACGATCCGAGGGACCGAGAACCGGGCGAAGTCGGCCCGACCGATGGGGCCGGTTACAGAATTGACTCGGAGGTGCCGATCTGAGCCTAGGTCAAGGTCAACGAGAGTGGCGGACGGCTTTGTTTCCAAGGTCGGCACCTTATCTTCCCCGTTACGGAGCCGGCCTGGTTAAGTGCCGTGTAGAGATGGGATCCGGAAGACCGGGGGATGGACTGAGTGCCAGAGCCCGGCCTGGGATCCCAGGAGGCCGACCTTCGTAAGAGTTAAGGCTCTGGGAAACAGTGAAAGGAGGCCACTTGTCAATCAATGATTATCAATGGGACATCCCAGACTAGCCTGCAGGTCTAGAATAACTAGCCCGGCCAGATAGCACGTCCGCATTTAATGCAGCCCACACCAACATTAAATGCCCTGCAGGTAATGATTGGAAGACACACAAATCACTCCCAACCAGTCAGAGAAACGTCGGCTTGTCTTGCCGAGTTACTGTACGACAAGACCCACGAACAGTATCTGACTAGTTGATGGACGTTTCCGATCAACGGTTAAAGAAATAGGAAAACGAATACGAAATAGGGGAAAAACAAGAGAATACGGTTCAAATACGATTTTATTAATTGATCACGAGGTCGGTCTCTCGTACGAGGTCGGCACTTGCGATATCCTTACAAATTCTTACACAGGTAGCTTACAAGCTTAGAGAGAGAAAGTACAGAGTAGACAGTTGGGGATTCAACAACCCAAAATAAATGCTCAAAGCTTCTATTTATAGGGTCCTTAAATGCGACACTATTTAGATACTGTTCGTGGGTCTTGTCGTACAGTAACTCGGCAAGACAAGCCGGCGTTTCTCTGACTGGTTGGGAGTGATTTGTGGGTCTTCCAATCATTACCTGCAGGGCTTTTAATGTTTGTGTGGGCTGCATTAAATGCGGACGTGCTATCTGGCCGGGCTAGATATTCTAGACCTGCAGGTTAGTCTGGGATGTCCCATTGATAATCATTGATTGACAAGTGGCCTCCTTTCACTGTTTCCCAGAGCCTTAACTCTTACGAAGGTCGGCCTCTTGGGATCCCAGGCCGGGCTCTGGCACTCAGTCCATCCCCCGGTCTTCCGGATCCCATCTCTACAAGGCACTTAACCAGGCCGGCTCCTTAACTGGGAAGATAAGGTGCCGACCTTGGAAACAAAGCCGTCCGCCGCTCTCGTTGACCTTGACCTAGGCTCAGATCGGCACCTCCGAGTCAATTCTGTAACCGGCCCCATCGGTCGGGCCGACTTCGCCCGGTTCCCGGTCCCTCGGATCGTTACCTTCATACGAGCCCGATCCGGATATCAACAAGTATCAAAACCGAAAAGTATGTATACTTGGGGTACCAAAAGTGAAATTTCCCCAGAAGGAGATGACCTGCTAGAGAAGGTGGCCGTCAGTTGACTCACGGTCAACTGACGGTTTGGGCAATAATGATGGATTTTGAATACTTGAGTGACTGAAATGATTAAATTGAAACCAGGGGTATGAATACCGAAAAGTATGTATACTTAGGGTACCAAAAGTGAAATTTTCCCTTACTTTTTATGGAATAATATAGATATTCATGTGTAGTTATATATTTATATTTATACTATTCATTTACTAAATATCAAATTAGTAATTTGATATATACATTATTAATTTCATAATTTATAATACTTTATAATAGATAGATGTGCATTATGAGGTATATTAGTTTGGAGAGCGTAACGGGCCGATTGAGTTTTGGTTGAAATTGTTTAATTTACACATGCGAATAAATGCGCTCTCCTGAGTCCTGTCCTGTGTTTAAACATTAAAATTGCGCGAGATAGACAGGGGAACGAGAAATTAGGGTTCCGGTCATCGAAAATAGCAATGGCGGTACGATTTGCCGTGAATCGGACAAGCTGTCTTGCTCCTCCTCCTTTTACCCGCTCACATAACCCTCCTCTTTCTCTTCCTATTATCAACTCTCCTCCTACGTTTACCCGCTCTCATCCTCTTCCAGTTATCCACTCTCTTTTGAAACGGTATACTCCTTCTATTGCCGCTCTTGCTTCCGAACCCAATGGTCCGGTTCAGCTTGGTCTCGATTCGAATAACAACGATACTCCCATGATTTTGGTGGTGCAAGGTGCACGCGACGGATCTATAAAGTGCAACGTGCTCTCCACGGAAAACAACTCGTTCAGAGCAGTACAATCAGGCAAGCATCTTCATCTTCCCAACTTATCTCGACTCACAGATGAAAATTTTGAAATCTTGTCGAGCTGCAACCCATGGATGTTGGTGTCTTCATCCCATGGCAAAGGAGATGGTGTTGAATACCTTCTGTGGGACCTTTCGACTGACGAACTCAAAGCCCTCGTTGATTTTCCGGTGGAAACACACTTGTTGTCTGGGGTCCGAGATCACTCGGGCAGTCTGCTTTGGGGCATCGGGTTTGATTCTGTATCGGAGGAGTATAAGTTGGTCTTCTGCCTCAAATCTGAATATGCTGAAGATGATGAATACCCCAATCATGACAGGCAAGCCGATATCCAGGCTTATGTCATGTCGCTCAAGACTTGTTTGTGGAAGGAAATTCGGTTTCCTCATCAACCCGATGTCGGACGTGTCCCTATTTTCTCTCTTCACATAAACGGCGTTTATTATTGGGTTGCACATTGGCAGGAACCTTACCGTTATGCTATTATTCCGTTTGATACTTTTAAGGGTGAGTTTCCTGCTGCTCTTATTCCCATGCCTCCAACTGACAAGGGGTTGAACCACTTCAATATTGTCCTTGCTGAATGTCATGGATCGCTTGCTGTCGTTGTTCATGACTTCCGTATGGATGTTAAGAAAGTTGGGTTTGCTGCTGAGATGGATGAACCTTTTGGTTTTGAGATTTGGGTGTGGAATGAGGGTGGCAGCTGGTCTCTCAAGGCCACAGCTCATATTCCGACTTCTGTTGGTGTGACTAAGGTCATGGGTCTTTTCAAGAATGATAAATTGCTTCTTCTCAACTCCAAGGGTGAGCTGCTGCTTTACGACTGTGTGACAAATGACAGGGAGAATCTCGGCATTAGTGGTTGTGATCATTTTATGGAAATTCACTCTTTATGCTAGGAGCGATGTAATTTAGAGGCTACTAGGGGGTGTGGGTATGGTTTGCTGGCATTCTTTTGTTGTATAATTTAACTGAATGTGACTCATGTTATGTCATTAAGTTGCATGAATCCTTGTTTGGGATTTCTTTTTATTGCAGTGATGTTGTTTTGTAGTTGGTTGTCAATTTTTGAATCAGCTCTTACATGCGTTTGTGTGTGTGAGAGAGAGAGATATATCAATAATGTGAATACACTGTTTTCTTTTTTGGAAATTCTTGCTTGCTATGATTTATGTAACTGTCTATTTAATTTTATGATCTCTAGCTACATCAGACATCATGCCTTTGTAATCTTATGCATGTCTTTGTAATCAATATTGTAAATATTCTTTTCCTGAAATAGGGGACAGTTGGTGGGAGGACAGACATACTATTCTTTCTATTGTATAATATTAGTTTCTATGTTCAGCTCTTCAATTCGCTCGAACGTCTATTTTGACCCAAAATGCATCACATGTGAGCTATATAACTTCAAGGTAGATGCATGTGCGATTTTTCGAACAGGTTGTCTGGTTCGGTTGATACCAACTTATTGTCCAATAGTTGGTCAACTGGCGCCAAAGTTAATTGATATTATGGAGTGAGATTGAAAGGGTTCAGTAGATGGTGACAGACCCTCTGTGGACAGGCCCAGATGAACTTTTTTGGGTGAGTTTTCTCTTAATCTAAGATAGAGGTTATTATTACAATATTTAAATAAAAAAATTAACTTAATCTGAAGTTTAGAAGATACATGAGATACAATAATTAGAATCTGTCTTTACTAGATTTACAAGAGGTTATCATTTATTTTTAGTGATATGATATTGGTTTTCTAGTTGGACTCTAAGTCTGAGACCTCCGAAGGTCCCTAACTCAGTTTTCCAGAACTTTGTTTTCTTTTATTTATCGATTCTGTGAAAAACATTTACCTCTGTTGGGTTGACATTTAGGCTTCAAGGCAATTTCTTTATTTATAGTTGATTTTGTGTTGATCTTTGAATGAAATTTAAGCTGAAAGGCAATATCTTGGCGCATGCTTTTGTGCGTATCATTTGTTCTTAAAATTTATACATGATTGCCGATTTAGTTGTTGATTTGTGTAACGTCCAAGTGATTGTTTCATTTGTTATTTCACATGCAAAATATTTTCTAAATTATTCGCTCATTTTCTAAATTACTCGCTCATAACTTAAAATTAAAACTTTCGATTAAGAAAGTTAAAAATTCAGATCCTATTATAACATAATACTCAAAAGTCTATCACTGCAATTGAATTTTCCCCATATTTTGAGCTGTAAACATTCCTTTTTTCGTTTAACACGAAAAGGACACGAAAGAATAATTGTGTAACCAAATCTCAACAAATAAACAAAAGATTTACATATTTGAACAATCCTTTCTACATAAAGACTATAATGGGATGGAAAGGTTAACAAGTAGGGGAAGAAAATTTTGAAGCAAATAATATCTTCTCCTTCTTTAATATCCAATTTTAAGGAAGAATCTCTATATATATAATTTCAGGCTGTCAAGTTTNTTTTTTTCTTTCTAGCTATTTATTCTAAAAGTAATATTCGTTTCTAATCATATAATTAATTTAATGGCATAAAAAAACCCTTCAATAATTTATATAATAATAATGATAATAATAATAATAATAGTAATAATAATAATGTTTCAATATATTTCTAGGTAGTTAATTGGTCCATCAAACTAACAAAAATATTTTATGTGTTACTTTTTATGCCGTCAATATAGATATTTTAAAGAATTTTTAAATTTTATGCACACATAATTTATATGTGAATTGCACGAGATAGACGGGAACGAGCAATTAGGTTCCGATCATCGTTCGAAAATAGCAATGGCGGTGCGATTTGCCGTGAATCAGACAAGCTGTCTCTGTCTTGGTCCTCCTCCTTTTATCCGCTCACATAATCACCCTCTTTCTCTTCCTATTATCAAGTCTCCTCCTACTTTTACCCGCTCTCCAATTGTCCACTCTCCTTTTTTGAAACGGTATACTCCTCCTACTCCTACTGCTGCTCTTGTTTCCAAACCCCATGGTCCGGTTCAGCTCGGTCTCGATTCGAATAACAAAAACGGTAATCTCATGATTTTGTTTGTGCAACGTGAAATCGGAGGAGAATCTCCAAAGTGCACGGTGCTCTCCACTGAAAACAACTCCTTCAGACCGGTACAATCAGGCAAGTATCTTCCCAATTTATCTCGACTCACAGATGAAAAGTTTAAAGTAGTGGTGAGCTGCAACACATGGATGTTGTTTTATTCACCACCACGTGGTGGCGAAGAAGAAGAAGAAGAAGGTGTTAATTTCTTTCTGTGGGACCTTGCAACGGACCATCTCAAACCTGTCCTTGTTCCGGAACCGGAACCGCGCTTGTTGCCTGATGTTGCAGACGGTGGCACTCTGCTTTGGGGCATCGGGGGACTATAAGTTGGTCTTCTGCTTCATGTTTGAATACGATGAGGATGATGACTACCCCCATTATGGCAGGCCTGTGTCATGTCGCTCAACACTGGTTTGTGGGAGGAAATTGTGTTTCCTCATCAACCCAATTTCGAACCCTTGACTAATTCTTGTGTTCACGTAAACGGCTTTAATTATTGGGCTGCACGTTGGCATAAAATTCACCATTTTGCTATTATTCCTTTTGACTGTGTTAAGGGCGAGTTTCCTGCTCATCTTATTCCTATGCCTCCAACCGACAAGGAATTGAGCTTCTTCAATATTGTTCTTGCTGACTTTCATGGCTCGCTTGCTGCCATTGTTCATGATAACTGTATTGATCTTCGGAAACGGAAAGCTGGATTTGCTGTTGAAATGAATAAACCTTTTGAATTCGAGATTTGGGTGTGGCGTGAGGGCAGCTGGTTTCTCGAGGCCACATCCCATGTCCCGACTTCTGCTGCTGTTATTATGGTCATGGGTCTCTTCAAGAATGATAAATGACTGTGTTATTGCGGCCAATCATAAGTTCAATAAAGAGGTTATCATTTATTTTTAGTGCTATGATAATGGTATTCTTGTTTGACTCTTTGTTTTCTTCTATATATCGTTTCTGTGGAAAAAAAATTGCTTCTGGTGGGTTGAAATTTAGGCTTCAAGGCAATTTCTTTATTTATTGTTGATTTTGTGTTGATCTTTGAATGAAATTTAGGCTGACAAGCAATGTAGCGGCGCATGCTTTTGTGCGTATAATTTGTTCTTAAATGTATACATGATTGCTGATTTAGTTGTTTATTTGTGTAACGTCCAGATGATTGTTTTATTTGTTATTTCACATGCAAAATATTTTTCTAATTTATTCGCTCATTTTCACGGGTAACATAAGATAAATGGCAAGTGCGTCGATATTAAAAATAAGAGTAATTGACAATAGTGTACCTTTCACATATCAGAGACCAAAAATATAAGCTATTGTACAGAGGGAGCAAGGCCTGAGAACAGACTGATGACCTCAATAACCTTAACCTGCTATTCCAATTCCACACTTTCTAATATGAAAAATTTATGTCTATTCCAGACCCGTTTTCTAGCCATGACTTTGATTGAGATCCAAGTTTTATAGAGAAGACAACTTTGTCACGCTGTACTACAACTTCATCATCTAATAACACAACTTTGTCCGGATCAGGAAACAAATTGATATACACAAATTTCAGAAACCGAACCAATTTTTCATCATATAACCGAAAATTGTTCACTCAATACAAAGTTGAGAAATTACCAAGGGCAAATAAATTCGGAGGTGGGTTTAATAAGGAGATGCTACTGGGACTAAGACTTTCTCCAACCGATACCCAAAACCCAAAATTTGCAGTAAAAGTTCTCCAACCGAATTGAAAATCGGAACGCAAAATGAATGGGTTTCTCTCTCCTCTTTCACCGCAAATTTGCGTTCAAACCCAAAAAATGCGTTTCAGGTTTTAAAATTACAATTCAATCCTTTTTTATTTGAAAATTGAAATTATCAATACAAATAACTAAATTATAGTTAGTAGTTACTAATTAATAATTTTATTTATAAAAATAAAATAAATTCTGTAAATGACTATAATTTTGTTACCAATTCAACTTGTGTACAAGTTTTTTTTTTTTACAAAAAAGCATATTAAAATTATTAGAAGTATTTGTGTTAAGGTAAATATTCATTTTGTATATTACTTATGACAATAAAAAATAATATAAAAATTACCAAAAATGTTTGTGTTGAAGACAAGTATTCTATCCTTTTATTTTGCTTATGTCAATAAAAAATATAAAAAGCCATGAAATATATATAAAATTTTAGATATAAATATATATATAATTTTAAATATATAAAATATAAAAATATATATTGCGCATATCAAATTATGAAGTTAAAATATTTATAAAAATATATCTATAATATTCTTACAAAAATTGAAATAATTAATTAAATGTTATCAAATTCAAACAATATGATTCCATTTAATTTATAAGTTGAAATTAAAAGATGTATATAATATTTGCTTATTTAACAAATATTTATTCCAATAAACATATTTATTATGTATGTATTTTTAATCTATAGTTAGTTTATTATGTATTTTTTCAATTGAATATAAAATAAAAATGGGTCTAATTTATAAAATTGTTAAATATGTAGGTAGTATTGAAAAATTGTAAAAGTTGATATGAAAGAGAATATTTCGAGAATATTCTTTTGGGTTAGAGAATGGGTTTTTCGGTTGGAGATGAATTACTACAAAATGGGATAAACACTACAAAATGGGTTTGAGTATAGAGTATTCGGTTGGAGATGGCCTAAGGACATCTAATTTTCAAGCGTTTTCTTTCCCAGGCATAAAGTCTTCCATTTTCAGAATATTCTTCAGCCAAATTAAGTGTGAGGAAGAGAAGGCTCTTGGGTACACCATGAGCAGCTAAGTGCCAGTATATAGACTCATGCCACTTGGCTTCTTTGACAGTATGCTCCATACTTTCTATCTGCATACAAAGTAAAGTTTGATTACGTTAGGAAGATAAGAATGCAAAAATCAAGCAACTGAGTTAGTCATGCCACAAAAAGTTGTATACCAATCAGTTTTTGCAAATGAGGGAACATATAGACAGCTTATTGAAAATCCCAGAACACAGCACAATGTCAAGGCAATAACTATTTGATATTCTAAGCAAATATAATGTTATATCTCTGCATATGAACATTTACAAAAGCTCGTCGTTAAAATAGCTACATATAATGTTATATCTCTGCATAGAGCCATCGCTTGGAGGCTGAGCTGTGGAACAGTTGCTGGCCATTGGGATGTCTGCTGGTACAAGAGCTACATATATTGGTTGCAAGTCGTTGAGTCTCTTCACCTATGTTTTCCGTTTTATTTCACATTTTCTGGGGTTTTTAGCCGTCAACTGTTGGTAAAAAAATTTGAAAAAATCGCTATGAAAAGATGAGTTGCCTAATGAATCAAAACTAATACATTGAGGACAAATATTGCAGAGCTTTAATTTTACCCTCAATGTCCCCCATTCACACACTAGTGGAATATCAACGTAGCATACAGATTACAGAAGCAACAAATAGATCTGTATATAATCTATTAATAAGAACTCAAAGAAGGACAATAATAAGAGCTTTTCCATTTTACCCTCGCCGCTTGTTTTTGCCGTGCCTTGGACTCATCAGGGGAGCGGCTCCAGCTCCCAAAAAACCAGGTCTGATGGGTTTGCCTCGCTCACTTGGACTCATCAAGTAATGTCTTCAAAGTTTCAGCATCTTCCTCTCTCGTTTTGGAGAGCTCGCGAAGTTCTTGGTATACATGAATACCCTTGAACGTACTTTTGAACTAATAAATTTTGAGGATATGACTTATTGCACATTTAAACACACTTTGCCTATGGATGTTCCAGTTAAGTCAAGAAGTTACATGACAAACTTATGGATGTTTTGCCTATTGGTGACACAAAGTTACATGACGAATGTTCACAACCATTTTTTGAGAAAACAGGAAAAGTGTTTTGGAGTCTATTAGTATTAGGCTTTAGTTTGGAGTTCGTTAACATAGAGATTGAAACTCCAAAAAGATATACAAAAGAGGAGGAAACTTTGATGCCATTACTAAATGAAGACAAGAGAGAAGAAATCGAGGAGATTATCGCTAAGGTCTGTGCTTATATTAGATTTTTTTATATATATAAATATATAATATATATGGCATACTATCTAAATCATCGAACCAGACTACAGTCCATATTAATATTATTATTGGAAACTTTAATTTGATTCGATGATTGAGATAATCACATATATTATATATTTACCAAAAAATCCAATATAGGTACGAACCTTAGTAATCATTTCCTAGATTTCCTCTCTTGCCTTCATTTAGTATTACCTTCGAAATTTCAACATGTCCGTATATCATTTTAGAGTTTGAATCTCCATCAAACTAAAGCCCATATTGATATTCTTACTCCAAAATCCTAAGGTTGTGAACTTTCGTATTGTAACTTTTTTAACCAATATCCATAACTTTATCGTAAATTTAATCTTCCTAGATGTGCAATAAGTATAAAATTCCTCAAACTTTATTAATTTAAAAGTACCACTAGAAGGATCTTATAGAACTTCATGAGCTCTCCGAACGAGAGAGAGCATGATACTTTTTAAGGTTTTGATAACACACTGCAATAAAATGGCATAAAAATATGATGTTAAAATAATACCTAAATCACATTGATAGTAAAAAGACAATACTAACCAAGACGTCAATGAGATCAAGAAACCACAATTGACATTGCCCTCATCCATTATTCATAATTCTTGATACTATTCTCATTAAGAATATTCAAACTTGTTCAATCTCTTCAAGAGTAACACTAGAAACGGCAAACACACAAAACTACCTACCTTGAAAGTGTGTATTTCTATAATTTTCACTTATGCCACAATAATTGAATAACATGAACGTACATTAATATTAACGTCACTAAAACAGCTTATAAAATGTCACTAAAATATCTCAAGGTAAGATGGTTTTTCAATTTCGGGAAAAAAGACTCCCCAGTATACTCTATAAGACCTTGTAAACAAAGTTTTCTCCTAGTCCTAGATTTTTAAATATGAGAAACTAAGATATTTTTTAGTTATAATTGGGAAACCAAGTATCCTAAGATATTGTATATAGCAATGATTATCTACTTATATTATGTCTATCTGCCTATTCCAACCCTAAATGGATAAAGTATTTCTATAAAATACAATAATTTCTTTATGACAAAACAATGCTTGTGAATAGTTGAAAGAATGGTAAATAGTATGGCTTTGTAAGTGCATCATTCAACAGGAGCATCTAATGTGAGTCGACATTATTGATAGATGGGAAATTGATATTTGAGATACCAAGTATTGCTCAAAAAGCACCTCATATGAACATTAAAATTTCACCATAAAAAGAGAATAGCAGTCAAACTCGCTCACTTTTTTTTGAACACGAGTAAAAGCTTGCGAGTTTTATTACATGGAAGAGAGGTTGCAAATCATCAGTTAGATTTTACCCTTTTTGAATTGTAGTGAAGACATTTACTTTTAATCATTTTTGTGTTTAGCTGAATAATTGAACTTACGAGTTTTAAGTGCTTAACTGAATAATTAACCTCCTACAGTGAGCACATTAACAATATAGCCTATTGTTCTTCAAATATTTACAAGAACATAATAATGTTAGGTCATTGAAGGAACAAAAAACAACAATTCAAGAACCCTTTAAAGCACATGCAAATTTTGGAAAGAGCTTAAGCAAGATAAAATTGCACAAATGACTGGTTAACAGCCAAAAATTCGTACATATCATAGAAACATTGTCTGAACATCTAGAGAGTCCCCATGAAGTAGCACGTACATGAAACCAAAAAGAGAAGTCACAAATAAAAAACACAATACAAGAATAAAGCATCATTTGTCCAATAGCATATCATTAGAGAAAAATTGAAAAACTACGCGTTGTATGGATATTAATTAAAAGGTTAAAACATTCAAAATTGATCGCATATCTAATCATGATTATAGCAACAAAAAAAGGCTGAAATCGAGACTAACAGCCTCCCCCCACTTCTGAGCAGCTAAAAAGAATGCATTAAGGGGTAGCCATCATAGTCGTAATGCATGAGAATGCTATTTGCGCCTCAAAAATTAAAGTACAAATACAAAAACATTCACCCTAGGTAATGCATACAAAGTCAATTTTGTGGAAAAATCTGTTCAGGTACACCTAAAATTTGTCTACTTGAGTGGCAAAAAACTACTCAAATTTCATCATCCCCTAAAATAGCTAAAATCCAGCAATGCATAGAGGAATGAAAATAAAATATATTTCAATGTTAATAATTTATGAACTTGAAGAGAAACCCTGAAGCTAGTTCCTTAAGCTTCCAACCTAGTTTACATGTACCTTTTTTATTTTTATTTTTTGTAAAATGGAGTAAGTACCTTTGAAAGCTAAAAGTGGAGTTGGATGCGGGTCGCCGAGGTGGACGCGAAGCAAGGAGGTGGTGTCGGAGGCGAGGCGAAGAGGAGGTGCTTATAGGAGTCGGAGGCGAGGCGCGGAGCCTTGCCGAAAAACGAAACTGGAGAACGGTGTCGAGAGCTGCGTGAATTTAAGAAATGAGAAATGGGTAGAGCAGTGTTTTAAATGTCACTAGGCGCTCGACCAGCGCCTAGGCGGGAAAACATGTGTTGAAACATGTGCCAGAACCACAATACATGGAAACTCATTGCCCACGCCCACGGATAAAGAAAAATTGTTTAAACAGTAAAATCGATCAAACCACGAACCGGTGCAAGTACTAACAATAAACCAAATCAAAGACGAACGGGTGCAAGTACTACCAGTCAAACCACGGACTCATCACAAACAGAGTGAACGCACATTCTCAACTTAATCTCTGTGAAAAACCACCCTTTGAGTTTATTGAACAGGTGTTACCGGAATAAATAACCACAAAAATGAGCACCATATTAAGAAGGCAATAATAATGACAAATAGTATTCTAAGGCAACTGGGCAAACCACTTCTAATAATTATGCCCCTTGTCTAGCATAGAACACGAAAACCTTGACAAAACGTAAATTTTCTAGAACATAAATACTGCACTTAAAAACAGCCTTTTTTGGATTCAAAGGAGACCGAGCATGAAGAAAATCCATAAACCTTAAGCCTGCGTAAGCAGATTTTGCTGGGTAAAGTACGCACCCGAATCATCATATATCTTGGCTCTTGCCTGTAAAATGACAAGGAGGGGAAGTTGCATTATGACTGGACAGAGAGCTGAAGCAAGAAAAACATGAACAGGTAACAGCAAAGAACTTGTACATATCATCTGAGAGCATGGTCTGGACATATAGAGATCCCCATGCTGTAGCAGAGCACGTACAGGAGGAGTCACAAATCAAAAACACCATAAAAGAACACAGCATCATATATGGCGGTAAAATATCAAGAAAGAAAAAGTGAATAACTCTAACGACGTTGTATAGACATATAAATTAAAAGGTTAGTCATTTAAAATTGAACCGCATATCAGATCACCATTATAGCAGGAAAGGAGGAAATAGAAAAAAAAAAAAAAACGGAGCTGAGAGGAAGTATTTGGAACTGCGCTCACCTAAAGTGCAATAAGGTGTCTACGGGCAGCGCAAGGTTCCAAACGGAAATAGATACGAGACACTATGCTGGCACTAATATGCTCCGTCTCTGATCTAGGGTCACTACTACATGATGAATTGTCCAGTCTAAGTTCCAAGCACTCTATCCTGTTATGTTTACCCCCGTCCTTGAAGTCATAGTGTTACCACAACAGACACAACTTGTCACTACCAGAAGCAACAACCATGCATCTTCCGTACAAAACTCTTTCTCGGGATCAATGTCGACAGGGATCCATTTCTTGTGAATCAAATGATAACCGTGCAAAGGCCTCCGTTTTTTATCACGGCCATTGAGCAGCGTGTACATGAAGTCACCAACAACTGCAGCCGGCATGTCGCACTCGGAAAAATCGCGACTAACAAGATCCCATTCGCGCGTAGCTAAAACATACGCATGAAGGGTCCCGCCATCGCAGGCGGAATGCACGAGAATGCTCTTTCCAACATCTCGACTCACGTACGGACAGACTATGTAGGGCAAACCGGCATCGTAGCCCGCAGATGGTAAGAGTTCCCAACGGTTGGTTTTCGGGTCAAAGCATTCACCATCATCAGGGGAATACATATCCGAACCCCCCAACACGTAAATCTTCCCGTCGATGGCGGCAGCCGCTGGCCTGAGCCTGGGGATGTGCATGGGGGCCGCCTCCCACCACCCGTCCTCCGATCGAAGGACGTCAAAGAACCTGACCGTAACATGCTTCATGCTTGTTGCCGTGATCAAACCCTTCAGGGAAGAAATCCGGACGGCATAAACCACCGATGATGTAGATTGTGGATCCTAAAGCGACGGCTGCAGAACTTAAATAAATCGGGAGGGGCTTTGTCATGCCGGGAGCCGGTGAGATGCTGAAAGCACTCGTGTCTGCAGTTCCCTTGTTCAAAGCAAAACACGAAAAGCTATGGTGGTCGTCTTCGTCTTTTCCATGGTTGTAGATCAAGTAAAAGCATTTTATCCTCTTCCCAGACGGGACGGCTACCTCGACAGCACAGCCGTCCATATATTCTTTTTTAACTCCTTGGCTACAGAAAAAGCAAAATTATAGCTCAAGCTCAATTCAACCTCCATACAAAAAACACCATATATAATATACTTGGGGAAGAGATCAAAAGACAAAAAAATCTCCAAAATTAGCTGCGTATCTCCACATACAGGTGCAGGGGCGGAGCTAGGATTTTAATATACCTGGGGCTAATGAAACTGCAATCTCCGATTATTTTTATATTCAAATTCGACGATTATAGTATCATTACTAATCTTTTCGACCAACTCTCTTTCAATGTAAATAACCATTGGATCCGCCAAAAAATCTTCTTCCATCTTATTACGAAGAACTGTCTTGACAAGATTCATAGCTGAAAATGCTCGCCCTGTAGTTGCCGTAGTTGCCGTAGACACAGGAGGAGTCAAAACAAGACGAATTAACCTGTCAAATAAATTAAATAAATTGATCAAATAAATATACTAGAATTTAAAGCATTGAGTACATGATCAACAAGCATTAACACATATAATTAAACTAAAAACATGTTCCCATCTCAACTTCAACATAAATTTTTAAAATTTGTGACACAACAAATATAGCCACAGCCATAGGCCCACAAACCGAGGAAAAAAATTAGTTTCAACTTTCAATTCACATATAGCAATACAAACAAACCACAAATTGAGAGAAAAACAATTAAGGTTTCAACTTTCAATTCACTATAGCAATACAAAGGGACAAACCAAAATTACCAAAACTAAATCAACCTATAACAAATTACAGAACAAAGATACAAACATAAGAATTTGAAAAAACCAGTCACCACATTTCAATTCACAAATTTCACATCTCACACCACATTTCAATTCATACTCAATAAACCAAACATAAATTCAGTACGGCTATTCATACTCTTAATAAACCAAAAATAAATTCAGGTTCAATCGTGTTACCTCCGGGCTCGGAGTCACTGTCGGTCCCGCTCACTTGCTGGCTGCCGACCGGACCGCTCGATCCTTCAAGCCCGAAGGTCTCGGACTCGCTTCCTCCGTTCTTCGCAATCTCCGCACCCGCACACCGATCTCGCAATTGCCGACGCCGGATAGAAGATGTCTCGTTCACCGTCGCAGAGGCTTGAAAGAGGTGAGAGTAGAGGGCTTTAGAACTTACATATTACAGATTAACAGAGCCCGTTGTCTTTTTTGTAAGAGAAGAAAAAGAGAGTTGTACGTCTTCTAACAAGCAACACTGGATTTTAAATTTTTTTGGGCTTTGTTGTCTTGTTGGGCTAACTCAAGGGCTAACAAGAAATTTACCCGGAGCTATTTATCAATAATAATCTAATATGTAAATTAAATTTTTATTTTATTTTTTACTTGGGGCTGGAGTCCACCCTAGCCCATGGGTGGCTCCGCCCCTGACACTGTGGATGTCCATATCTGCCTTGACTGAGAAGCAAGGTGTGGCGGCAACAAGGAAGGTATAAATTGCTATGTCTGTGTAGATTTTACCCCAAGGGCCAGGTAATAAGACCTGTGTATTTGGTAAGAAAATATAGCTGCAATGATGAGATTGTGATATGGGGTAGATTTTACCCCTACATCTCCCATACATGTAAAGCATACAGCCGGGCCCAATTTCGTTATAATAGTGCTCAATTTTTATTATAATTAGGTATGTAATTAATTTATAATCAAATTATGTGTTACATTGCAAAAGTAATTTTTCATTGAATATTACTTTTAATATATAGTTATCATGCTAACATTTGTATTTGCAATGTATAACAAAAAGAATGATAATTACAGCAATTTTACAACATTAGTACATTAGAATCAACAGTGACAGCTACTACTGAAGCATCAAGATAAATTTCATTTTACCTCCAATGTCTCAGTTAAAAGTGGAACAATATGAAAGATCTACTCTAGCACAATTTGGAATGGCGGCATAGTTGATTAGTGCAAGCCACATAATAGATTAGTGCTAAAGTTGGATTATAACAAACATTAGATTCTAACTTTGAATGCATTGGGTATGATTTCTGAAATGCAAGTAGATTAGCATTGCTATCCAAAAATTCTCTCATAATACCATTCTGCATAAGTTTATTCCCATGACCGAACTATCCCATCTTTATATTTAGCATTTGCAATTTGTATAACTGCTTTGGTGGTGTTGCTATAGTTGCTGTCAATATGCGTTCTCTAAAAATTCATGGAAATTGGCTGCATCAAAATGATTGTCTTTAAAAAATGAGAAAAATCCAAGTATATTAAGTCGTGCTTGTAATATAATTTTATGGTAATTTTGCATAATGTATGCACTTTCAATTATCTGACCATGCTTTTCCAAATAAGCAAAGAAAATGAGCCTTTTGGAAAAACACGACGATTCCTGTTAAATAACAAAGACAATTTCCAACAACTTCGTGTCAAAAAACAAAAACTATTTTCGAGAATTTGAAAGCAAAAGAGTTCCCAATGATGGGGAACCTGAAAAAAAAAATATATATATATATATATATATATATATATTTAGCAAAGTTTTCCAGTTGAAATTTCTCCTTGTATTATGCAGTACCACGCTTGAGCTTTTGACATAATTTCCTTTTGTGAGGCATGTGAGAAATCGAACTGAACACAAACACAATTGAACTCAAATTAGTGTTTGTGAAACACCTGTTAACATTAAGTTTTTTGATAAAATAGAATGTAAAATTGCTACAAAATATTTAACGAAACTAATAATAGCGTATATGCGTATATTAGGCCTTCCAATTATTTCACTTTACATTTGTAAAATTATCGTATTTTTTGGAACCATATCATATAAGTTTGTTCATTACTCAAAATATACCTTTTTGAAGTGAATATGGAAGGAAAATTAGAAATTTAAAATTAAATATCCATTTAAGCCATTTTACCATCCTATAAATGGTATTTGACCCCCACTCAACAAAAAACCTTTGCCAATAAGCACAATTCATACCTGTGTGTACATTGTTTATCTCGATGAAATAAGTGTTCTCTTTCTGCCTGGAAAAAATAATAGCCCCTTAAATAATTCTTGAAAATGAGCAGCAAAGTATGAGTTTTAGATAACAAAATTAAACTGAAGAGAAAGAAATTAGATTTGTCCTTGTTAACCACGCTAATATCTCAGTAAGTAGTTTCAAACCGCTCAATAGAAGCTGGTGTCTAAGAACTTCAATTACAACAAATCCTAAAAAGATAAGAACTTCAATTACAACATGTCACAGTTGTTGTCATCCCTGCTCGGCCAAGGCTCGAAATCGGATTCCCAGTACCCACAGCCCATTAATCGACGATTGCACCTCCAACACGAATTTCAGCATTAGCCCCCCTACAATGTTGTATCGCCATGAATGATTTAAAACTGCTTCCAACTGCGGCACCAGCTTCTGCCTGGTTAACAAGGGATCAACACCACTCGGTAATTAATTTCAGATTGACGTTTATCGTTCTTATACCCTTCTAAATTAACAAAGTTAGAAAGTAGCTCAGGTAAGTTATAAACAAAAGAAATAAGATGTGGATAAATTACAGTTAAAGCAACAATAGCTGCAACTCTTCGACTCGTACTGGTTCCCAAGACAAACTGTTCCCTCAATGCAGCAGATTTGGTGAAGCTATCGCGAGCTCTTTCAAGTCCTTCTGTAATATATAAATTGACCTAACGTTGTAATGAAAATTAAACAAACAAATATAGCTATAAAATATCATATAAAAATATTGAAAAAGAAAAAGGAGCTATGCATATAAAGAAAACTGCAATTCAACATGGTCAAGAGGCAAGTGACAACAGCCCACACGTTGGCAGCAAGTGTAGCAAGTGTGGCAGATTGCACAATGACAACAAGAGAATATCCATTAATTTAAGAGGGTGTAAAAATAAGTGCAAGACAACAACAACACTGGAAAACATGAGCCGGATACATCTGCTCAATTATCAGATAAAAAAAAAAAAAAAGAAGTAGAAAAATAAAAGTCCCAGGCACGAGCTTTCTACAGCCACTCCATCTTTGAGGTATTCAAATAAAAAAGATTTTTCCTCGTTAATTTAAGGATTGCAAAAGAAACCAAACCAAAAACCAGATCAAAATAAGATGAACTAAACGATCAAACAGTCACACAAGGTAATGAAAGTCTTATATAAACTAAGCGATCTACCAAAACCTCGAAACAAAAGAGAAGAAAACAAAGAACGAATGAAAGTATTACAGCACCAATTCAAATAATGCATAAAAATAACACGAAGGGTACCTCTATTTGATGCTTTCCCGCCTCTCTCTTTCCTTATGAAATCATCGTCAACAGATTCACCTTTCTCCTCACCATCATCATTCCCCATATCACTCTCACCCGCAGTCTTCCACTCGGAATCATCACTCTCGTGTCCACAGCCATCACCGGGCCCACCCTCACACAAAATGCCGCCATGCTTAGCTGCAGCCTCCCGAAACAGCCACACGGCCCTCATTTGTTTCTTCACGAGCCGCTCAGCATAATCCAGGACCTTGTTCTGCCTCAACGAAAGATCCGGGTCAGCCTACTGGGAACACTCGTTCACAAACAGGATTGCATCCAGAAGGCTCTCCTTGGCCATCCCGGGCTCAGCGGCCAAAATCTAACCATATATTAAGCAATTATTAACTTCTACAGGTCCAATTCAACCAACAAACGACATTTAATTAGCACCAAATAAAAGAAAACAGATAAAAACACACCTTTCAGTGAAGTCTCTATCGTCGTCGTCTCGTGAGATTGAATTTTTTCCTTCCTGCAAAGATTCAACCCGATGTCATCCAGAATACATAATCATTATACAAGCAAACTTAATGATAGAAACAGATAAAGCCAGTATGCTATTTATCCTACAATAACATATTGAATTATATTACTCTATGGGTGTGCGCATATGACAAAAGAAAAGTGAATATGTTTATCCATCTAATGAATTAAAATGAAAAAGAAAAAAGATTACATTGTGTGTGTGTTTAGGTTCCTACAAAATCAAACTTAAGCCGACGACAACAACAACTATCTTAAGTGTAAATCCCCATAGCCATATGCCTAAAATGAACTAAATAAGCAACTAACAAGTATTAACCAAGCAAAAGGACAACACAACCTAGTCAACGCGAAAAAACAAAGCCAACATCAAGTTCATTCTTTTTTCATGACCACATGGAAATCCTCATATCATTCAAACAACTACATCCTTCATCATCATGATCTGTCTTAAACCCTCGTCTTTATCACGACCAATGTCCAGTCTGTAAACTTAAAAAGTTGGAGAACCGAACAATATCACCAATGAATGGTTCAAAAAATCAACTATGCACACACGCTAGCAAAATGACAGAAGCACATCAACAACTGTTCGCAAACTGAATAATCCACATCAGAGAACACAATTTCGATATACCCTAATTCCAAAAGTCCCAAATTAACCCAATAATAATGTGTGACAACATCTTCCACAATAGGCATCCATCCATTGAATATGAAATATTCAATAACTCTGATAAGTCGCGCAAACTATATATATTGTTAAATGAATTTTTTTTCTGGTGATGGAGTCAAAATAGAAAAAAGAATTCAGAAGGGAAAATTGCGAAAAAAAAAAGTCATTTTTGTCTATCATGACAATAAAAACAACTGTTTCGACCAAAAGCAGCATTCCTGCAAAGACGTTGAAAAAATGGCCGCTTTGTATATTCTGAGAACCCGAACGAAAATGAGAAATTTTTCAAAAAAGTCACTTCCCGTCTCAATACCAGTCCACGACGCCTGATTGGGCCAGATTTGTCCATTGCTGGACACATTCCGTCGCCTCTCTCGTCTTCAACCTGTCTTCTCCCTCCGAACAGTGCAGCCGGTCCGCTGTTCAGGCGTGGAACAATGTAGGACGACGGCGGGTTGTTGGAGTAGGGCATTGAGGTGAGCCTGGTTCGGAGGCTGGAGGTGAAGATGAATATGAGGTAAAGCCGTAGAGGAGAGCCACAGGGGGTTTGAGATTGGAGAGAAGCTTCTACTCTGTTGAGTGTGCGAAAAATCGAAAGCTCTGCACAAACAAAACCACAAAAATAATGCTCTTAATATCAACAAATACCCATTACAAAAATAAATCGACACCAACACAAAAGCTGAAAAAAATAAAAAACAAAAAAGGCGCTGGCCCTGTACCGTCACACGGCGGTGCTGGATATGTCGATGTGCTCGAGGGTCACTGATTTCTCGCTCATGGTTATCTCCGACTGGTGCAGGGGAATTCTGAGATCGATCAATTTGTCGTGGTCGAGGTTTATCACGCACGCGGGGCTGTCGGATTTGGTGCGAATTGGGTGAATCTGGTGGAGATTGGTTTGTCGAACGCGACGGAGCTCCAGGACTCTTCCATGGCGGCGGTTGCTCGGGCGAGGAGCTTGGAGAGGCTATGCCTGGCGAGGCTAGAGCGAACTCAGTCAGGAGAGAAGAAAGGGTTTGGAAAATGAAAAGAATGAGGGTGATGTCGAATGCCGATCGCTAATATTTTTTCCTCTGGCAGAGGAGATAAGATAGAGGGGTGGGTAAATGAAAAGACTGTCTGATTGCGTGTGTGAGAGAACTCGGGGAAAGGAAAAAAAGAGACGTCTTGACCAGCGGGAATTCTGCCAAAAGGAAAAAAGTTTCGTGGTGGGGCTTAACGATTAAGGTAGACCAAACGACGTCATTTACTCTCAAATGGAGAGCAAAGAAGGCAGCCACGTGTCGGCAAACAAAGGGGATATGTGGTTTTCTTATAAGATACTTTTTTTTTACTGATAATTTGTTCTATTTTTTTCCGTAAGTATGTCCAAAAATAGAGAAAACAACCGTCATAACAAGCTATATGAGAAATATAACATATGCATTCAAACAGGAGAGGGAATCAATATTTGACATAACAAGCTTATAAATCACAACATTTGCATTCAATAATTATGCATGTGAACCTGCATCACAACTTTTAACAGGACATGAAAATTCAGAGTAGTGGTCTATTTTTCTCCTTCCTAATAGAAATTTGAATTTACTGTTCTTCAACAATCTTCAAACTAACAAGATGCAAACTCAGCACAACAAAGAAACGCAGTCAGTGCACTTATATTTCAAAAGATATCTTTCCCCCACAAAGGTAATAATGTGACGAGCAATCTCAACACAAACATGATAAATTCACAATTTGCCGCTGGGTTTTAACAGATAGCCCCGTATTGTATATATGTAAAAAGCGAGTTCAAACATAAAAGGTTTCTCTGGACCTTTTTAGGTGTAAGTTCTTGGCACAAACTCCTCGAATCCAGTGTAGGTAATGAAACTTGTCACAGGGTGGTTCCCATGGCCACCATCACCACTTGCTGGCTCAAAGGGTTCGCTCGTTCGCAGTCTACTTTTCGTCTTCTTTCAGGAAATCAGAAAAGCTTTAAACGCTAGAATTTCACCTAAAAAAGACGCATCGCACTCTCGCATCTTTTCAAGAAAATCTTGTCAATGGTCGCACATAATTATTACGGTCAAATCCAAATTAGCCTCCTTTCCAAACGCAACAGCAACCAACTCCCAACACAAACCCAATCCTCTTACGCGCACGTGCATTTGCTCATCAGAAAACTCACAAGACTCAGGCAGCAAAAAAAAATAATAAAATAAGATTCCAAGCCTGCTCATCTCAGACCCTCACAAAAAACCACAACCTTTTCATATTTCAAGATCCAATCCCCCCACAATCTGCATCGACAAGTGGGTCCCACACTTCCATGTGAAACCGCAGCCAATCCAACACCCGTCGTGCCACCTCAGCATACGGATGCCCACCTTCCCCCGCATTAAACTCCCAAAGTTGTCCATCAACCTCGACTGCGCTACAGCCAGCTTCCTTCTTAGCCCCTCCCACCACCATCATCCTCTTGATCCTCTCCACATCTCTCCACCTCCTTTGTGACGCATACAAATTCCTCAAAATCACGTAATTGCCATCGTTAGCCGGTTCCATCACAAACGCCCTCTCCACCACCTTCTCTGCCCTTCCCACATCCTTAGCACACCCACACGCAAACAAAAGAGAACTAAGTATAATCCCGTTCGCCTCATAAGGCATGCTCTCGATCAGCCTCTCGGCTTCCTCCAGCCACCCCGCCCGGCCCAAGAGGTCCACTAGGCAGCCATAGTGCTCGATTTTAGGAACCAATTTGAATTCCTCCATTTTACGGAAATACCCTTTCCCTTCCTCCACAAGGCCACTGTGGTTACACGCCGAGAGGACGCCAAGTATAGTAATCTCGTCCGGCTCCAACCCGTTTTCCGTCATGCTCACAAACACATCCAATGCCTCGTTCGCACGCCCGTTGAGCGCCAGGCCGTTAATCAGGGCATTCCAAGTGCTCGTTTCTCTTGCTCGTGCGCCGTCGAAAAAGCTTCGGGCTTTCTCGACTTCCCCGCACTTGGCGTACATGTCCACCAGTGCAGTCGAAACATTCGCGTACCTATCAAGCTTCTTCCTCTTCACGAATTCACAAACCCAATTCCCTAAATCGAGAGCGCCCAAATCCGCAATGGCCGGAAGGACGCTCACGACCGTGACATCATCCATTTCGAGAAAGTTTCCCGCCAGAAATTCCTTGAACAGAAAAACCGCGTCGTTGGGCCGCTTGTTCTGGGAATACCCTCCGATCATCGCATTCCACGAGTACAAGTTCCTGCATGGCATGGTATCAAATAGCACTCGAGCTTCATCCACGTCACCACAACTGCAGTAGCCGTCGATCATGGCCGTCCAAGACACCACGTTTCTGTCCGGTGTGGAGTCGAACAGGAGCCTTGCGGGCCCCATCTTCCCCAGCTTCACGTACCCATCGATCACCGCATTGTAGGCAGCCGTGTCTCTATTGTGATCAGGAATTAGGTCGAAAAGCTCTTTTGCGGTCCCCATGTCCCCATTCCGGATGTACCCGGTCACAAGGGCGGTCCACGAGACAGGGCTTCTCTCGGGCATTTCATCAAACACCTTTCGGGAGTGGCCCATCTGGCCCAGCTTCCCATACATGTCAACCAGCGAGGTTGCTACGTACATGTTCGACCCAAAACCGTACTTGATGACGTGGCCGTGCACGAAGGTCCCCTCCCGAGCGGAGGAGGTGGCAGCGCAGCACTTGGCCAGGGTAGAGAAGGTGTGGTTGTCCGGCGAGTATCCCGCCGCCGCCCTCTGGAGGCGGGCGTACAAGGCGATGGCCTCCGAGAACTGGCGGGAGGCCTGGTGGGACTTCATCATGGTGTTGCAGAGGAAGGCGTCAGAAAAGCGGTGGGGCGTCCGGTCGAACAGGCGGCGGGCATGGCAGGCACCGCCGTGGGGGTCTGCGGAGGGGAGGGCGGCGATGAGCTTGGCGACGAGGTTGAGATTGGTAAAGAGGAGGTTCCGGAGCATGAAGGCGTGGATCTGGAGGAGGGCGGCGCGGCGAGGGGGCTTGGCCTGGAGGAGAGAGAGGCAGTTTCTCTCTCTTGGGGTCCATATCCATGGCGTCTGCGATTCTACTTGGCTCATTGCTGGATTACACTGTAACAGGTGTCGATATGTGTGTGTGTAAATTGTTCTCAAACCAGTGTTCAAATTAACTAATCCGAAAAAACAGGATTTCAAATCAGAGATCAATCGGCATACATGTGCGGAGGTATCCCATAAAAATAGAAAGATAGGTCAATAAAAGGTTGAAATTTCACTCCAGATTCCCTTGTACACAAAGAAAATAAGACCTAAAATCCTGTAAATGGTCGCATTTGAAGCAGCAGAGCACAAATTTCAACGGAATACAAAAGGCATGCTTTTCTACATTAGAAGTTGAATTATGAAACCAAATAAGAAGAAGAGGAGAAGATTATACCAACCTGCGAGACCGTGAAGATGGAACAGAACTCCTAATCGATTCAACCGATGAAACCATTGCTTTCTGGCTTATCTCATCGAAGGAATTGTTTTTTCTTCTTGTAGGGAGAAGAGAGGAGTCAAATAGGAAACCGTTAAATGCAACTCACCTCAGCCCCTTCTATTCATCTTATATAAAGGTTGATGATGACTGATGAACCCATCTTAACAGATGAGTCCGATCCGACCAAATTAGCCCACAGATGGGCTTTAGCACTTGTCTTATCAAATTAGCCCACACTATTTGATGGGCTCTAGTATTTGTCTGGGCTTCCAATGAAATCTAATGATTTTTGGGCTTATCTCTTTGGAGATAAATAAATAAATACATAACTATCCAATTAATAAAAAAAATCATTAAAACTAGGGAGTAATCTTCAATTCCAAAATGGTTGAGGATAATATTTAGTATTGACTTTGGAAAGTTGTATGATATTAATTTGTTACGAAGAGTCTCAACTATTCAACAATGTCTTACATGGGAAAGCACCGGAGGTAAATTTTACAGTAAATGGAACTCATTATCGAAAAGGTTACTACTTAACAGATGGTATCTATCCGGAATGAGCAATATTTGTGAAAAACTTTCAGTGTCTTGAAGATCCAAAGGAGAAAAAAGTTTAAGCAATGACAAGAGGCTGCAAGAAAAAATGTTGAACGTGCTTTCAGTGTGCTCCAGTGAAGATGGGTAATTGTACGTGGTCCAGCTCGTTTTTTGTACAAAGAAGATCTTAGTGAAATAATTTTATCGTGTATTATTTTACATAATATGATAATGAAGACGAGGCTGAGGAGACAACCAATTGGTATAATGACGATGGTGAACCAACTATCCAAACACATCAAGGACATCCAATAAATTTTCATCGGTACATGCAAATAAGAACCAAAGTGCAAGACATGCAGGTCCATCATACTTAGGCATGACCAAGTTGAACATATATGGAACGAACCTGATTATTAAGAGTATTATATCGATTACGTATGCAAATTTTAATTGTTATCGGCATGTAAGTTTCTATATTTTATTTTCTTGTAAGGTTTATGTGTAATAATTTTTCTTTAGTAATTTTTTTGAAATTTTAGTTATACGTACAATATATTATATTAAGGTATATGATAAATATGTCATTGTAAAAATTAAAGAATAGTTTTTTTAGTAAATATGAATTAAATATATATATATATATATAAATTAAAGTACGTGAGAAACATACGGGCTACATAAAAAGAAGGTTTGTGAGGTTTATTATTATTAAAAGTTTGTGATACTGAATATAAGAATGGAGTTTGAATGATGTAGAGTATTGAGATTGTAAAAAAGTAGGTTTATTAAACCTTATGACTAAAGATGCTCTTACTCCTAATATTACATACCTCTAATAATCATAAACCTCACAAATATTTTTTAATAGATTCGCATGTTTCCACTTAATACAAAAAACAACAAAAGCGAACACACAAAAATAATAAAAAATTAGGTGGCATGTGGACACCCCACCTCACGCTATTCTCATGAGCTTTATCGGAGGTTTGAGAATATAAACTTGATTTACAAATTTAAACCTCAAATCTATGTACTATAGTGGTAAAAATTCAAAAGTGAGGTTTATAAACCTCGTAAAAAACCTCCACTAAAGATGCTCTAACAACTAACATATCACATTTTTCAAAAACCTCATCAAGTGATGTGAAGTGATATTTAGTTACAACAATGTGTGTGAGTGGATGAATAATGAATTAAATTTGATGTGTAAGAGTAAGTAACTGATATTATTTAATTATATTAATAATAGTAAGATTGGATAAGTTAAAAGTTAAATTATAGAAAATGATAAGTTAATAATATTTGTATTTTGGCTAGATTTCCTT
>BKCP01003336.1:981649-992271 GCA_008636005.1 Striga asiatica
TGATAAAATTTTACACTGATAAGTCTTGAGATATCAATCACACTAATGACAGTAGCAGAGAAGTAGTTGAACAAGCAGAAACTGACATTGAGTTGTGTGGTATAGTAAATGAGTTGAGGGCCACCAGCAAAGATATTATTATTATTATTATTGTTATTATTATTATTATTATTATTATTATTATTATTATTTATTTAGTTATATATTTATTTATACTCACTATTTATGTTGGACTGCATTTTGTCACTGTGGTTTTAAAAAACTGTGTATGCATGGCCGGCTCTAGAGGGGAGGCACCATATGCCCATGCCTAGGGCCTCCAATTTTTAGGGGCCTTAATTTTTTTTTTAATGTTTTATATATTTGTGTTTGATTTTGTTTATTTACACAAATAAAGGGGCTAATGACTAAATATGAACTTGACTCATTACACACATCAAGAGGCTAATTAATGAAAGAGCCAATAACAAAATATATACTTTGTGTAAGAATTTGAGGCCCTAAATATTTTATTTGTTTTCTTATTATGTTCGGTCAGAACAAGTTGTGTGAGAATATAAATATTCTTTGTTGTAATATGATTTTTATTTTCTCCTCCTTGTTGTCTTCGTGACTGCTTGAATGCAATTTATAACTTATTAAAGGTAATTTTTTCAAAGTCTAGAAAAACAAGAAAATCGTTTTTTTTACAATTATTTATTTATTTAATAACCTTGTTTAATTAGATTTTTTTTTTCTTGTATGATTCTATCTACAAATAGCCCTACCACGCAAGTTCAAATCGAAAAATTCGAAAACGTAAAATTTGTTTGGGGCCTCCAAATTTCTGAAGACGGCTCTGTGTGTATATGATTGTCATTTCGGATACAGCTAGCTAGCTCTACCCAAGCTGGTTTCTGAGTATTTATGAAAGTTCAGTCTTTCTATGTGAATTTTATCTGAGCACTTGTGAATTATGAATGAATATAAATAAAAATGTGACCCCATTTTGAATGTGTTGAGCTGTTTGGTCAGTCGAGTGATATAATAAGGGTAGTTGGCATTTCATGGGCTTTTACTTTTCCTGCTGCTTGTTTTACTGAATTCTTATTAGCTTGCGAAATTGTTGTACTTTCTTCAATTTTTATTTTTTTTTCACAGTTGATACATATTAATGCTATGTTATTTGTTCTACAAAGAAAATTTATATCTGCATTATTGTGAACTCAAAGATCCTATATTGCAACTGCTCATCAATTTGATTGTTGGCTTTCCAACAGTAGGTTTTCCTTTGTTTTTCTTTATTTTGCCATAATATTTATACTATAAGTATGTAGTATAAATCACAAATGTTGTGGTAACCTATTAGTCGACCCGAAAATGTATATTTATACTACGAAAGAATATGCAAGTCCTATAAAACCTCTCTATGAGCACCGATATATATATATTTTGAATTGTTGGTCACATATCCTTAACTATTGTACTATAATTAGAGGAAAACATGGTTTTACTTTGTTACGATATATGATTTTTGGGTTAAGGTTGATCTCGTGTGAGCAGTATCCTATCCATCGGATTGCACACACATACACCTATATGTGCTGATCCAATTGTTAAAAACTCAGTATGTGCAGTACAATATGCCCTAAAGTAAACTGCACAGTGAGATAATAATAATAATAAAAAAAACAAAAAAATAGCATCCAAACCAGGGCAATGAACTTGACATGGAGAGACTAATTGCTGAGAGGAACAAAAGTAAAGGAACACAGCATATATTTTAGATTCCACACATGCATGAAGCTGTAAGTTTTCCAAGTATATTAGCAGATTTCTCGTATTGTGCCTGTACCATGAGCATAAAACGAGCACATTACAGAGCCTATTGATCCAACTATAGCCCATACGACATGCTGTAGACTAAGCTCTCATTGCCAATTTATCCAATGATTTGGAAAAACCCAAATAGAATAAACAAAGAACGAGTGATATCATAGTCTCAATATAAACGGCATTTATCAGCGTGGGACATCCTTAACACAAGTCCTTGGATCTGAAAGAAGCTCGTGAGTGATTGGCTTGAAGCCCTTTTTGGACATTTGTCTAAGAATGGCCACTTCAAGCAACCTCACCTGCCAACAATTTTTCTTCGTCAGAAAATAAGCGAAAAATACAGTAAGGCGCATTTCAGTAACTGGATAATAGATGGTTGAGATAGAGCAATGGGCTGTTAAAATCATCTGAAAACAGGACTGAGCTGAGAGAGTAGATACTATATAGTACATGCCAATTTTCAAGTTTTTGGCAAAGTAAAAAAGCCTGTAAAGTTTAAAAGAAGTAACTTATTAACACATAAAAACACACTGAAAACAGAAAGGAACGAAACTAATTTGTAACATCTTAATGCTTAAGAACCAAATTTATGGATCCGGCACAATAACTTCATCTGGGCTGCTTCTATATTTTCAAATACTTGCATGAATAAATCTGGTTCTTGCTCAAATAATAGTAATACCAATTAAGATGGATCAAAATAAGAGCAGCATATATTTCTGCCTTTCTGCAACAGCCATTATTCTCACTCGGGTCACAGAACAGATAATTAGAGGTAACTAAGAATGTGCACACTTTTTGGAGCAAGGAAGGTCAAGTATAGAATGACACAACGAGACACGGAGACAGTAATGCAATGAGTTACAATGCAAGATGGCTCAACCTACCCAGACTCAAAATTACAACTTCCTTTCTCTTACCATTGAACAAGGTGGAAAATGAGAAGTAAAAATGCAAAAGAAACAATGGAACTAAAAAGATCCTCAACCACCAGAAAACAGTATATGTATCACGGAATTTCCCTCTAATAAACCAATAATTATAACTGGGCATCTTAATTTTCTATTTTAGTTTCGTTCTTCCAGTTTTAAGTTGCCCCACGCATCTCCTCTACACCTAAAACTTCAATAGTCAATAAAACGGATTAGCACTTTTAATAACGATTGGCCAACTAAGTTTGTTTAATTTCTCACAATCTTCACTTTTTCCGAAACATCCCTTCAATTGAGCAGTTCTGTCATTTGACAAAATGAAGAAAGGGTGAAAAATGAAGATGGGTTGGGAAAAGCCTTATGAATGGATTTGAGCCCCAATCAGGCAGCTGCATGAGTAGCAGACTCAGGGTTATGGCACGATTAATAAATAACAGGAAGCCTTAATGTAAGCTAAATAAACCTTGTAGACTGAAATTGATGAAGTCTTTGGTAGACAACATCATTTCAATAGGCAAAAAATATAAATAAAGCAATTGAAAAGTTTCACTTTTTAGATTTTTATCGTTTATACTCCTTTCCGGAATAATAAAACCAAATACATAGAAATCCCAATTTAAAATGAAAAGCATCTAGCAAACAACAACACAACATTAAAGAAATCAAAATTCCTTGGACATCATCCAAATTCCTAAATCCAAAGTCTGGCCAGTAAACATGTGTAGTGATGAAGTAACCTATCAAAGATATTCTCAGAGCCATTCTTCCAATTAACAAAAGATGAACTATATTACGGCCCATTTAAAGGTACTAAAATCATTCCTTTGCAAATAGTTACAGTATTCAGGCAACATAAGCAAGATAAAACAAAGTGACCAACCTGCCTGACAATCAAAGGCTCCTCTGCAAGACTCAGTGGTTCAGTGAGTATAGTGAAAAATCCATTTCTGTTCCCATAAACAATATCCGTGAAGGGACGATCACCCACCTAACATTTTCATAGCCAATATGCCGCGAGATAAGACATCCTGACTCTCAGAAATAATGAAAAAGCTGTAGGAAAACCATACAAAACAGTCACCATTTACTATCTCACCATTACAAGCCTCGAGGATTTGCACCCGAATTGTTTTTCGATTTCTTCAGCTGTTCCAGCTGGTTTCTTCACCCCTAAATTCAATTACAAAAGCTACCAATCCATAACGACAAAGACTGAAAGACAACCAAGGACATGTCTCCATCTACATTCACGATAAACAAAATTTCAATCAAAATCAAAGATTTTCAAGAGCAGAAGCAAAACTTACTATGCCGAATCACTTTGATTCCAATTGCATCCTCAAGAGCTCTGGCTTTTCTACCATCCGGGTCATACTCATGCAACCCTGAATTTGCAATAAGATAAGCAATGTCAAGCAACACAATGGAACAAACACAACAACCCATCTAAAAAAAAAAACCCTCAATCTCAAATTCCCAAATGAAATTTATCTCCAAACTTACCGGCAGAGTTACTGAACACCGCCACATTATTGCCGAACAATGACTTACACTGCTCCACGGATGGCCCAAGGGGCGGCCACAGGCTCAACGAGTAAGGCGCCGTAATTGTGTTGTCCTTGTCAAAGACAACTCCCACGAATCCCCTATTCTTCAGGTCGGCCCAATCAACACTCCTAATATCCGGCACAGAAACGTGAGGGATCACCAAATGCTTGTCCCTAGACAGTACCCCAAACGAACAGGCGATTCCTTCTAAATTAATCCTCTGCCCCACCGCGCCTTTCAGATCAGACCACCACATGCTCGACCAAATTCCCGGCGAGGTGTCCACCTCAAATCGTCGAACTTTTTCGCCTTCACCGGATTGGTTGCCGCTCGAGGAGCAGAATTCTTGCGAGAATTCGCGGTTATGGATCTGCTTCTTTTCTTGGTCCTTGCTGCAACTATGCGCGGCCGTGAGTGTGAGGAGGTTGTGGTTTGCGCAGTGGGGTTTGCGGAGCTTGGTGGGAAGATGAAAATGGAGATTGTTGGGTAAGAGATTCTTAGGGACAGGGTAATAGGAGCAAGTTTGCCATGAGGCAATGGAGGTGGTTTGCATATTCAAAGCTACTGATACTGAAAGCTTATATATGCAGCTATGGTGGGAAGGGCAGAATGAAGGTTGAAGATGGTTTTGGTTTAAGCCTACTGTTGAGGCAAATTCCAAGCCACACCCAAACTGTCCATATATGTGAAGCTTGATGGATTGAGACATGGGCTCTGGTCAAGGCCTGCTTGTCTAGCCCATTGGGCTAAAACCGCATTTGAATTTTCCATTTTGTAGGCCCAGGGTAAAATTCAATCAGAGCATTTTCCTTTTGACCATTTAACATACACAGAATTGTGATTGATGAGTGATGACTTTTCTTTTGGCATTGGAATTTCCCACTGGATTCAAAATCTTCTATTCCACTTTCATATTTAATTTCATATTGTCTTATGTTGATGAATAACATGTAAAAAAATATGATATAAGAGGATATCCCCTAATATTGTAATGATAAGAGTATCTCACTTTTGACATTATAAAAAGTATTTACATTTGTTGATATCCAATTTGGCTCCGAATAATTAAATGATAAACGAAATACGGCTCAATAATCTAGGAGCCGAAAATACGTAATAAATAAATATACAAACAGGTTCTCTAGACTGATCGCCTAAAAACCGACCGGGTTCCCAGACGTCGAATCCGCCCGCTATCGAGCCGAATAGGATTCGAAGCCGCCTCCAGTATATACCATAATTGCCGAGGAGACATATGCCAGTCGGAATCGTCAAGGGTCATAAGTGTGTCTCACGATGACTACTTTCCGTTAAATAATAATGTATTACATTTTATTTATCTATTTTTAATTTCCCATTTACAAAAAGATGGGGAATGTATAAATATGTACAAAGAAAGAGAGAGAAGGAGATTTTTTTTTTCATCCTCTCATCCCTAACAACATACATAAAGAGAGAGAAAAACTCTCAAAATGAAATAAGAGAAAGCACCATTTTCATCATTTCTTCTTCATCTTTCCTTCAATAAATTCAATTTTTATTTAACAGTTGATAAGTCCGATTTTCGACATCAACAACATTAACTTTAAAAAGTGTACTATTAATTTGTTCGTCAAGGCATCTTGCCACATGCTTACTATGCTTAAGTGGAGAACTTCAATATTGAATATTGAACTCATTTTCTAGGATCTTACATCATGTTAAACATAATGACTCATGACTTTATTTTATATTTGATTAAAATTTTTGTTGCTATCATATCGAAGAATCACTTTCATTGATTCATCTAGGCAAATAACTTATTGTTGAATTGATGCATTGCATAATTTGAGTCAAACGTTTAGTCTTTTAACACTCACTCTAGGGGAATTAGTGTTGCAATAATTTGGACATGATCTAATATCACATCTCCTTCCAATTTTGTCTAGTCAGATGTTGATCACTAATTTATCCACATGAACGAAACACAAACTGGAAATCTCATTCAGTTAAAACACTTAACTTGAAATTAGGATTAATTTGATGATATTGACAATTTTTAATCAATTTGATGGGCGTCAAATTATTATTATATTTTTTAAAAGGAAACCAACTTATTGAACTAAAAATGGAATTAAACAATATGCAATAATGCAAGCTGGCTAAAGTGGATAACGAACAGAATAATATTGTGCGCGTCCGATTATGGGTCCATGGGAATTATTCAGCTTCATTGGCGCCAGGGTAGCTGTTTAAAGGGGATGTATTGCCAGTGTTTTCAAATCTGGACCAGCCCAACCGGGTTGACCAGGGAGCCACGACCCGATTGACTCGATTTGTACGGACCCGATATCAAGGGACCAAGTTAATCGGCTTTGACCATGTCGATTCGGGTATTGACCCGGCCAACTCAACTCGGTTTGAACTCGTCTATTTAAATATTTTTTATTTTTATTTTTAATTTTTATCTTTTTATTTTGAAAAATAAAATTACATGTATATATACTATGTGGTAAGTATCTATGACAAAATATTTGGTTTTATTATTTTACATATAATTACAAGATAAAAAGTAATATAAATAAAATTTAAACATTTATAAAATTAATTACTCGATTCAGTAATTGACCTAGTGACTAGGAGTTCAATCCGGGTCAATTATATAATTACTAGCTAATGGCATCTAAGAAAATTTATTTAATAAAACCTCTAAAATTTTCCCTCCATTTTCGGTTACAAAATTCATCATTAATGTTTTTTTACTTCTCACATTAATATATCCTATTGAGTGTAATCATGTATTTCTCTATTATACTAGAATTTGATGTTGTGCACATGCACAGAGGGAAAAAAAAATTATATATTATATATACGTATTTGATATTTAATAATTTAAATTAGATAAAGTGTGTATTACATTTTAAAATTTTGACTATATGTAAATGTATGATATAAATATAAATTATTTAACTTTCATATAAATTAGTTTTTTTTAATTATAATACAAAATATGAATATTAACTGTAAAATATTTTAATATTGTATATTCAGAAAATTTAAAATCTTGTAAAGCTGTTACAGAATAAAAAATTAATAATAATAATGTTTTACTTGTGTAACTGTCATTTGAATGTTGATCATAAAGATTTTTATTAATCCTATTTGTGCTTTTTCTCTCTCTAAAAACGAAACTCCCCCCATTTCCTCAATCTTCTTGCCCTAGTCGCTCGTCAATCTGTATGAGCCTCTCCTCCGGCGGCCCAAGCCCTCCCTAATTCCGGCGAACATCTGGCTCTTCCTGGGCCCGGCGGCGTGGCTGTGGCGCTCTCTTGTCTCCACCTTCTCGCGTGGTTCCGATCTTGCTCCGATTGCCATGGCGGGCAAGGAACGGCGGGTGGCGCTTGCGGCTATTGTCCGGCGGACGTCGTGGGCGTCCTTGTGGCGGTTAATGGCGGCGGTCTAGCCTTGGTTCTCCCCTTGCCCGGCCTTCCCTGGTGTTTGGAAGGTGGGGTCCTCCGGCAGCAGCTGTGCGATTGCGGTGGCGCGGTGGCTCCGGTGTATGCGTGGGGGGGGCTGTGGAGTGGTCCGGCCGGGGTCGGGTCTGTGAGGTACTGGGAGGAGCTGTCGAGCTTTGTGGTCCGGATCTGGTTAGCCCATTAGGGGAGTTTCTGGATCCGATGTGTTTGGGCCGTAGATCTCGTGGTTTTCTTGGTATTTTGCGATGGGTGTTTGCTCGGGTGTGGTGCAGCTTGGAATTCCCGTCCGGTGGGGAGGGCTGTAGTTTGTTGCTTGTTTTAGATTTTTTGTTTTGTGTTTTGTTCTGTGTTGTGAGTGTGTGCTAGTGTTTTTTTCTCCGATTTAGGAGTGTGAATTCTCCCGTGGGGAGTATGTATTCCTCATTAGTGGGGCTTTTAGTTTTTTGTGGTTTTGTTGTGTGTTGTGGTCTAGGCTACCTATAGTGGTAGACCTCTCTTATTCGGCTATTGAGCCGGTTGTAATTATGTGTTTGTTTTTTTATGAAGTCTATCGTTTGAAAAAAAAAAAAAGTTCATAAAAATCGTACTATATATAAATCACCACTAAATTGTGGATCGTGCGCCATTTTGCTGGGCCCATGTTTAAGGACTCCAGCTTCTGCTTAGATGGCGCCATTAACTATTTTGCGTTGAATAAATTTCTCAAGAAGATATTCACTGTACAATAAATAAATAATAATCAAAATCCAGAAAAGAAATAGCTGACGATTGCTATCAAATGCAAACATTCACCTGCATTAGCAAATTATGTGAAATAATTTAATAAATAAAATTGATGGTCTTCCAACTCCATAGTCGTTAGGTCTCTAACGTTTGCAAAGCCACCTTTAACTCTTGTGCATAGATTCAGGGAGTTTACAATTGACTTACCAACTTCAAGATACCACAGGTCTGGAAATGACAGTTTGTAAATATATGATTGCACTAAAGTTGGATGTTAAGTAAATCGTGTAACGTTTAGGAACAAACATTATTATCTTTTCGGTTTTTCTGTGGGGTGTTGTCATGGCTGTGGAGGGAACTTTAAATAGGGGTAGGAATTAGTCGATATAGTACGGCGAGGTTTCACTTCTGCAGCCAATGAGCTATCGACATATGTCGGCAAACTGTCTGTACAAGGTCGTTGGGTTGAAGTAGAAGAATTTTTCGATTTAGTTGTGGGTCAAGGGTGTTTGCTCGATTCTATCTCATGTGGTTTGCTTGTGAAACACTATTGCTTTAGCAAACAAACCGATAGAGCAATTCTGATTCAGGATAAGTTGAGGGAGTTTAGAGGTAATTTGGACACAACAACTTATAATATACTTCTTGCTGCATTGTTCAAAGAGAAGAGAATTGTTTTTGTTATATAAGATTATTTATTTTGGAGTTGGCGGGGATCGAATTAAGCAAAATCCTATTTAGTAAGTATTTTATTTTAAACAATTAGGGAATGTAATTATAGTATATCCGAACCTATTTATTTTGGAATATAATTATATTAATTTTTATGCGAACCAAAAGTCGAAGCATGTAATGTTGCCAAAGATTATGTAATATTCTATAACTATGTATCCTTATAGATATTCTAGAAAGATTTAAATAATTTATTTACCATGTTGGATTGAAAATATATAATATGTAATTAGTTTATATAATATTTAACGATAATATTATATATTATAATTTTCCTAAATAATATTATAACACGGGTATTTATGTTAAATCGAAGAATACAATATCAAGCAATGAAATACTGGTTTCATAGTTAAATATGGATATTCCTAGGTCGATGAAATACTGGTTTTAACTGGTAAATAGATAAATCATTATCCAACAAAATTAGTCGCCACAGGAAAATCTCTCATTACTTATCTTACTGAGTTTTTCTTGTTCACAAGAGTTAATACATCTGCGTGACAGACACACTCCCACACAAGAAAAATAGAGGGAATATGGTTGACACAGAGAATGGAAACAGATAAAATAATGAGATAACTATTATAGGAAAGATTTTCCTAAATAATATTCTTGTGCTTTTTTTTCTTTATTTTGTAAATTTTTATATATATATAAATATTCACATCATGTATTATGTATTAGTTTAATAAATTTAAATATGTTTTATGGCAAGAATTAAATTTAAATATAAAATATTAACAATAATTACATATATTATCCTATACCAATATAAGTTTTGAAATATTATACCATATTTTTTCGACTCACTTCAACAGTATAAGAAACTGTAATATTTTATTTATTCTAATTTGTGATATATACAAGTTGAGCCGATATATCTAGGAAAAACTATATCCGTCAATTTTTGTATCCACATGATTCAATAATATGGATGTCAAATACATCCATGTTATATATATATATATATATATATATATATATATATAGGGGATGGATCCAATGAGACCACTCCTTAAAATGAGTACGTGAGACTCAATCTTAGCCACTCATTTTGTCTAGATCAAAATCAATTAAAATATACATTAATTAAATAATAAAATAATTATTAGTTGACTCCGGCGTTGACCGTTGACTTCCGGCGTTGACTTCCGGCGAGAATCGTTGACTTCCGGCGTTGACCGTTGACTTCCGGCGTTGACTTCCGGCGTTGACCCGTTGCATTGAAGTAAATAACCTAGCAACAAATGATACTCAACCTTGAGTGGTGTAGTGGTTGCATTGCTTGTCTTGCTTCCATGAGGTACCAGGTTCAAATCCTATGGGCTACAATTTTTTTATAAAAAAAAAATACAACTAACTTAGCAGCATCAGACAACTAACCTAGCAACAAAACACAACTAACTTAGCAGCA
>BKCP01003336.1:993653-1017014 GCA_008636005.1 Striga asiatica
AAAAAAGAAAATTAGCTTAATCAGAATTAGCTTGCTCAATCAATATTTTACCCAAAACAATTTGTTCCCCAATGTGTTATTTTATTTGTGGGGATCATTTCGGTGTCATTCCGTTTCAATCATGTGATCCACAGTTAGATTTGTATCATCGAGATGGTCGTAAATTACTGCACGATTAAGAGTTCATTTGTTCGGTAATTTTTTATCCACAATAATTTAACTTGTTCTCTATCCGACCTACTTCTGGTGCCTTTTGGCATCTGCTTTAGTCGATTGACTAGCCATCGGATTTATCCCATAGGGAGATTCGTACCCATAAATTTTCAGTTTAATCGAAATTCGTTTACCCATTCAATATTTCGTCCAAAATTTTTACGCACGGGTTTAAAATTTGGCCCATGTTCGACCCACGATCAACCTAGATTCAATCCGCGATAAGTCTTAAATAATCCGGTTATCTCATCTCTCATAATTAGTATACTTATTTGTCTTTTGACAAGTTAGCTCGTCAAGTTTTATGTGCGCTGAATTGATATAAATTTTGTACACTAATGTAGACATTGCCATTTCTTGGTTCCAGTGAACCGGTAGTTTCGAGCCGGGCCAGTTCACTTAAAAAATAAAAAATAATAAATTTTAAATTTTTTTCTAAACAGGGTCGAACTGCCGGTTCTGATTCAGAACCGACCCAAGAATTCGAAAACTAAAAATATGTGACTCAAAATCAGTCCGGTTAAACTACGAACTCAATTCGAGTCCCGTTGACCACGGGCTGGTTCCATGTCGAACTGGCAATGCCATCTTTGCATACCAAAATGAATTTTTGCCCAATAATGCCACCAATAATGCCAACAAACATATGGATTTCGTCCACTAGTCTTGGGCGGTCAATAAAAAAAGAAAAAAAATAATAATTCAAATACCTTTTGTTTCTCTACTACTACAATTTACAAAGCCCGGGCGCCAAACGAAATTGAAACATGCTTGTTTGGACCCGTTGGCTCACGCGTATAATTACTTACTTCTATTTTATTTTATGCGCTGCCAGGTCATAAAGTCTTCCAGCCAGCTCACTTACAGATCACACCTTCTCTGCATGGAAAACACACCTCAAAGCATTATGAGCATCTATATATATGTTAGGAATAGGGACCCCAAGCCAAGATAAGGATCACAAGTCACAACTCAATACCAAACTTCAAAACACAACAAAATACATCTTTTTTCAAAAATCTAAGAAAAAACATATATATAAAAAAGAAAAAATAATGGCAGCATTCTTTCCGAAATTCGTTATGGTCTCGATTTTCGCGGTCTTGGCTCGTTTTGTCGTGCCATCCTCTGCCAATTTCTATAGAGATGTGGATGTTTCGTGGGGGGATGGCCGTGCCAAGATACTCGAAGGCGGGCGTGGACTTTCTTTGTCGCTCGACCGAAACTCTGGCTCGGGTTTCCAATCCAAAAACGAGTATTTGTTCGGGAGGTTCGACATGCAACTTAAACTCGTACCCGGAAACTCGGCTGGCACAGTAACCACATTCTTCGTAAGTGTTGGCCGATTATTTTCATCGTTTATTCGAATTGTTATATATATGTTAGTAAATCTTATGTTTTTTTTCTTTTCTTTCTCTTTGTTTCTTGTGTAGTTGTCGTCTCAAGGTGAAGGGCACGACGAGATAGACTTTGAGTTTCTCGGGAACTCGAGTGGTGAGCCTTACACAGTGCACACGAACGTGTACTCAAAGGGAAAAGGTGACAAGGAACAACAATTCCACCTTTGGTTCGACCCAACTGCCGCTTTCCACACATACTCGATCGTCTGGAATCCTCGACGCATCATGTATGTATTAATTCATAAACTAATTTTTTATAAGACTGTCTCAACCGAATGGAAAAATGCCAAAAAAATGAGGGAGAAACTCTTCAATTAAATTGCAAACTCAAACCCAAAATGGGTTTTTGAGTTTCTCTCTCCTCTTCCAGACGTTTCTAAAAGAGAATATTCTTTTGAGTTTGAGAATGAGTTTATCGGTTAGAGAATAATAACAGTTTGATGTGACAATTACTGCAAAATGAATTTGAAAATGAATTTTTTCAATTAAAGATGACCTAATTTTCCTTTCGCATAAATTTTCTGCAGTTACTAATGAACAAAATATATTTTCAGATTCTTGGTGGACAATAGTCCCATTCGAGTTTTCAACAACCACGAGTCGAGTGGTGTGCCGTTCCCAAACACCAAGCGGATGAGAGTGTACTGCAGTTTGTGGAATGCAGACGAGTGGGCAACTCAAGGCGGTCGGGTGAAGACAGACTGGACAAAAGCTCCTTTTGTGGCATATTACAGAAATTTCAGGATTGAAAACGGCCAACAGTCTCAGAATCTAGAGCTTGATGCGAAGGGAAGAAATAGACTCAGATGGGTTCAACAGAGGCATATGGTCTATAACTATTGTGCTGATTATCAGAGGTTTCCTCAGGGAACTTCCATCGAGTGCAAACGCTCGAGGTTCTAAGCCTCAAACGAGACAGAGTTTCATTTTCGGGAATTCATCAACGTGTTCTTGTTCAATTTGTTTTGTGTTTGTTTCAGCTTCGTTATTCATTTATCATTGTTTTATTTGATGTAAATGTTGAAAATAAAATTTGTGAGAATAAATGAGGGAAGTACCGTCCCTTTTGATTTGGAAAATGATCTAATTCATTCTAAGATATTAATTGCATTTGTTGCTGCAAAAGCTCAGTGCATGTTGTATGGGGCACGTGCTGAACTCGAGACTCTCATGAAGCACCATAAAAGTTAGCAAACTCTACAAGTAACAGCTACACTTCGAGGCTTGGATGAAATGGCCGGCAAACGACTATCTTAATGACAAAAGCAAGTAAAATGCCAATTACCTTAGACTTAAAATGCCAATTTCATCTCTTTTTCTGTACTACTTTCCACTCTGCACGTGTTGGCTTCTCAGGTTCGTGGTGAAGTATATTTTTTACCCACTTGGAATTACAGTGCACCTTGAACATAAACAAATTTACATACTTGCATAACTGACTTACTGAAAAGCATTATATTCATCCAACAGAATAAATGGGAAAAAGATAACACGATACTCGGAAAAACTTGAATGCCAAACAATAAGGTCAAACACAAAGAGCTCGTGGAAAGTAACTTGCATCTATATAAGAGAGGCAGATGCACAAAGGACAGGGTTCTTAATCAGAGTTAAATCACTTCTCACGTGTAACATCTCATGACCAAAGCAATCACTTAAAACCTACCTAAAGTACTTAGGTAACTTAAGTCTGTATTGGAAGTTTGCTGACTTGGAACTTGGAAGCAACAAATATTTTGTTCGTAATTGTAAGATATCTACCCATCAAAATTTCCCTTATGTATTTTCTTGGAGGGATTATGATAGAAATGAGAATACATATTAAAACGAATCCAATACAATATGGTGAGAGTCAAAATTCCAGGCCGAACTTATTTTCTTAAAGTTTCAAAAGAAAATATAAAATATAAAGATAAAATGCACATCCTAGAGGAAGTAGAATAAGGGGTCCTAAATACTGATTGCACGATGTAATAAATTAGCGAAAGCACACAACGATAACATGCGTTTGCAATTCTACATATAGAACCTAGAGTGCTATATAATAAGAAAAATGCTACAAGTACGTATATAATATTATGTACCTATAGCATTTCTCATATAATAAATGGGTTCAAACTGACTAACGTTGACTTAGTCATCAGAGCAATCACATGAACCTAACACACAATGTGGTACAGAAAACATATTATTGCCTTACACATGGACTCAAGGGAAGCAAACCGCACAAAGATTGATCATACAAGCAAATTCGCCATTCTTGAACAGAAGAATTTGAGATGTCGCATGACGATTAGTGTCTAATCCAAATTGAATTGATTAGCAAACATGAGAAATTCTGAAAGCCGAAGGCATAAGATACAGAATGGAAAACACGTAGCATAGAAAGTTGAGTAAATACCGAGGCCTAATTTCAGCACTAACATTAAATAAATAGGGATTGCCATTTGATATTGGGTACAACATTAGCAGATAAAATGACACCCATCAGAAATATTTAAAAAGCAGTCAAACAACACGAGCAAGGAATTCTGCAAAAGCTCTCATCATCTTGAATAATGAATGTAGCTCAGGAACAGTTGCCCATACATAATATAAAATTGAAGTAAAAATTCTCAAAGATTGCTACATCAAGCACAAGTAAACACAGAACAAGATCTCTTAAGAAACAAAATTCAAGCACAGCTATTGTTACCAAAATTTATATGGAGCAACCAATGCCTGAGAGAGCACTTGATCTCAACAAAAGTTCCTCAGCTCTCAACCAAGAACCAAAGCGAGAGAACACTAGTTCTGATTCAGATCATTTTGGGGACAACTTTTTTCTTGTGTTTCACTCCCTTCACCTTGGCAAATTTTTCACCCGACTTTTTCTCAATCTCAATCTTTTTCTTCCCCTTCTTTCCAGATGATTCATCTTTCTTCGGTTTCCCTCTACCAATTCTCTCAGCTTTTGCCTCTTTCTTCACCGACTTTTCTTTCGAATCTTTGGTTCTATTTAGCTGCTCCAAAGCTGCTTTAATAATCTCATCTTCCTCAGTCTTCTTATCATCATCCATATCAGCCTCATCATATTCACCTTCCTCCATTAAATTTCCTTCACTCCCCACTCGCTCACTTTCATCCACACCACCATCACTCTCCATGTCCTCACCAACATCCATATAATGAACTTCATGAATTCTCCCCTTCTTCTTTTTCTTCCCAACTTTACCTTCTTTCTTCCCACTCATTTCCTTAGTCTCACCCTCATTCTCGCTATCTTTTGCACGTTCGCCCTCTCTATCACTCTCCTTCAGACCCTCGATTTTCAGCTTCACATCCGGCATGGCCTGGTAGATGGGCAGAGCCAAAGAGTCCGAAAACTTCAGATGCAAACTCCTCACGCCGTCCCATTTTTTCGGCACCCTCTGAACAGCCCCTTGAACTGCATCCAACACATTATCCACAATCTCTTCCTTCTCCATGGACACCTTGCTGACCTTCATCACACAACAAGTCCCGGTCTTCATATACAAAAGGGCACTCCCCAAAGCCCTTTCCACCTGCAACTTGAGGTTCTTCTTACCCATTTCTACCCCAAGGGGCAGCTTCTTTTTCTTGAAGAATTTCTTTCCAATCAGTTTGGGCAGCAAATGTACCACCCTCTTGTCGACCAGGAACAAGTCGTAACTGTCACAAAGCTTCCTCTTTGCTTCATAGGGCTTGTAGTTCGACTTGAGCTTCGAAACCCTAATGACTTTGGAAATGGGAATGTCCTGGGCCTTGATGAGCTTCTTGATTTGGTCTGAGGGAGGCGTTGGCGACTTGGGTCTGTCGTCGATTATCAAGCAGAGCTGCGAAGCGGCGTCGAGAATCGGGTGGGGGAGGGCGATTCTGAAGGGGTTCGTCCGAGGGTTTGAGGGGATTTTCTTGAGGGTGAGGTTCAGATAGATGTAATCGTCTTCCGGAAGGAGCTGAAGCTTGTCGGAGGATGATTGGGCGGCGGATTTAAATTTCAGAAGGGCGCTCACGGCTGAATCTACGGTGGATCTTTGGAGCCGTGAAATGGCGGCGAGAGGTTCTGCGTTGGAAGCCATGGGAGCAAGGAAGAGATGGTATTGAGGTTTTTGGTGGGGTTTTATTATGAAATGTCAAAGGGCTGCATTATTGGGCCGAAATTCATTTCAATTGGTAGGCCAACGACAGTTCGATTATTGGGCCGGTCAGTATAGGGTAATAATGACTAATGAAAGAGGCTAATGATATTCACACCCAAGTTTTTGCTTTTGAAAATCATTTGCTTCTGCACAAACCAATTTTGTTCTATAAGGAACAACATTTGCTACCTATATCAAGATAGAAAACTTTTTTTTTTTTTTCTTTTTCTCAAACGAAAATATATATGATTTAAAGAAATACATCCGCAAATCAACNAAAAAAAAAAAAAAAAAATCTATAAACAAAGAGCTCAAAAGTGATTTAATTGAAAACATAAAATAAAAAAGAGCTCATCAACGGGTTTCCCGGTCTTCATTATCCGTAATTTCTTTCTAGACTTTGGTATATATTTATTTTATTTATTTATTTTGGCCTTTTGGAACATGCAGACTTGCAGAGTAATTTCTCTGTTCTTCAGCTAACTGGAAGCTGTACAAAAAACTTGCTGTTTGAACATTTGCTAAAGCTTTAATCTTGAGTTTCCATTAGAAGCTTTCTTTACTTCAAGAGAATGATTTCAGTGTTGAAGATGTATATTGCTTTTAATATTGTATATTCTTGCAGAACCACATGAAGCTCTTAAATTCTGGATTTATTCTACAGAAATCGAAAGCACTCGACTTTGTATTCTCGCGTTCGCCCATTGTAGTTCTTGAATATTCCATACCCCTGTAACTATTGCATGTACTCCTATTTAATTAGAATTATTTTTCAGAAACTAAACAAATGGTGTCCAAGAGAACTAGAGAAGGTTGGAACATTATTAGCCACAATTTATGGAGAACGATCTTTGATATGTCAATCATATCTGCATAAGATAAAGCCAACACTATCTTTTTCTGCAATCATTACCAGATCATGGAGAAACACGCAACGGTAGCAAATCAGAAAGCTCGACTAATCATCACTCATTGGGCTAGAAAACGCTTAGAAAGACTAGGGCATAGCTCGATTTCGAACTAGCTAACTAAACCTCAATCATTAAGTCCCACATTCAGTGCTAACAAGTGCAGAGATCGAAAAAAGACCACAAAAAATCTAAGAACTATGTGCATGGATCAAACTCGAACGATACAGGAAAAAGCAGAAAGTGTGTGAAATCGGAATCTCATGCATGCAATAGAAAACTGTTATATTTTATCCAACTAATTTTCTTGTAAGATACCAATCTCCTGTATTACATGAAACTAACTTAACAGAATAAGGGCTATATAAGCCTCATTGTAGAGTAACTCCTATCCATAACTTCAAGCATAAGAACAGAGCATCTCAAAAATACCGGGTTAACTCAGAAACAGGATGGATCTGAAAAATATTATAAACGTCAACTAATGAAAGAATGTTAGAGAACTGAATGTAAACACTGACGAAAAATAAAATATCCATAACAAACTACACGGAAGATACATCAATCTTAAAACTCAACCATATATTTCAAACCTTCATTTAAATGGGATAATACACGCAGTTATTGGAAGAAAATATTATCCAGTACTTGCCAAGAATCAGAAAAAACACAACCACGAATATCACAAACTCATTACTAAACCCATTAAGGAGATAAAACCAAAAGTTGAAACTATCATCAAAACTGATAACTCTCCATCATTGAGTTAGGAACAAAAAAAGGCCCACCTAACCTCAAAAGTCATACGATGCAGAGAGAACCCGAATCAGTACTTTCGTGCACGTACGTAGCAAACCACGCCCATGACAACAACAGCAGCCAAAACCGAACCCCCAACAATTGTCCACTCCGTTTGTTTTTTTACGATCTTTTCACCCTCACCACTAAAACCACCATAGGTAGCTTCTTCTTTCATCTCAAACTCACTAATCACACTCTCTTTCTCCTTCAAGCTGCTCTGCAGAATACTAATTTCCAGCTTTAATTTCTCAATCTCATTCTCCAGCTCGTTCTTCGACTTCTCCGAACCTTTGCTACTTTCCACAGCCACCTTCAAATCCTCATTACTCTTCTTCAGACCACTAATTTCCTTTTCCTTACCCTCCAATTCACACCTCAAACTGCTTTCCTCACCTTCCATTTTCTCAACCTTGGCCAATAACAAGTCCCGCTCCTTGACAATGGCCTCCAGCTGAACATCTTTCTCCTTCTCCTTCTCTTTAACTCCCTCGAAATCCTTCTTCAAGCTTGTCAGCTCAGTTGTTGATTCCTGCAAATCACTCATGGCTGATACTAAATCATGCTGAAGCCTTGACACCTCGGATTCGAGTTCTGCAGCTCGAGCAGCCACTGCACTCAAGGCCTTACTTTCTGATTCTGCTTTGTCCATTTCCTTCTTCAGCTCCACAATCTCAGAATTTAACTCATTGATGGATGCCTTCAGTTGCTCGATTTGCTGCTTATAGCCTTCATTTTCCTGAATTGTTTTGGCATTTTCTCGCTGAAGATCAGCAACCTTTTCCGTGAGATTTGATATTTTCGACGAAGCTTCATCCCCGGAAATTTCAACGGTCTGATCATCAGAAAATTCCCCGTTGATCACTGATTCATCAGCCATCTATAGTTCCTACAGACCCAATAAGAATTATACAAAACAGAAACAAATAAAAAGTCAAGTCATTTTACTTAACAGAAAAGTAAGACCTCAGAAAATTATTTTATTTATTTAGAAGATTCATCAGCCATCTATAATTAAATACAACATTATTTATTTTAAGATTATTTTATTTATTAGAAGATTAATCAATAGTGCATTCTCCATCGATAATCTAAGTCATAAAATGTTACTAACAATATATATATAGATGTACAAATTATTATGTTACCTACAATATAATATATATAGATGTCAAGATTATTTTATTTATTAAATATAATCAAGATTATTAATAAACATTAATATATATATATATATATTTAGTTTATTGTGGTAAATTTATATTTATATTTTTACTATCAAAATTTACAAAATTAACCTAAAATACATCTATAGATAAAACACCAAATTATTTAACATAACAAATACATCAATTAATACCTAATCAATAATATAAAATAAAAATAAATAAAAAACTAAAAAGAGTCTAGCGTTCATTACAGTGTATTGGAGAAAAAAAGAAAGAAGCGCAGGGTTGGAATTGGTCTTACAACTCAGGTTCAGATTGGAACCAAAACCCTTAAATAAAGAGCACATAAAAATCAAATCTTTACATCAACTGGAAAGGAAACACACGTAATTTAGCTTCCCAACAATCAAACAGAGCGCAATAAATTCCCATAACTCGTGGGTTTCTCATATTACATCTATATAGATAAATTCAAGACAAAAATGCACGAACAGAAATTTCTTGAACGTGAAGAAAAACGGAAGGAATGAAATTCGCTATGTACCTTTTGATGCGGAAAATAAGGGGAGGATAGTCTGCTAGATTCCAATGAAATTAGGGTTTGAAAGATATTTTCAGAGGGAGAGGCTTTTGAGTTGATTTTTAAAAAAATGGCAGTCGAGCAAAGGAGTGTATGGGATTGTGATTTGTGAGTGGGCACGTTCTTAAAAGTAGGGTTGTCTTTTTGGGCCCAAACATAACCCAATTTGGCATTATTAATTTACATTTTTATTGTGATGTGGACTGTGGAGAATTTCTTGTTGGTTGTATATAAACTAGTATGTGGCCCGTGCGATGCATGGGTAAATAATATTAAATAATAATTATAAATTGACGATATAGGTAAATTATATGTATTCGTTTAAAATTTTGAGTGCCACTTTGAGATCTTTTAAGATTTGAGACTTTTAAGATGGTCAAATTTTAGAGGAATACTATGAAATCTTAAGTGTGAATGTAAGATTTAGAGTGAAATTTTGTATAATGTTTTTTTTTTCTTTTAAATCATAACTAATCTTAAAAAGACCTAACAAATCTTGATATCAAATAAATTAAATATTTAAGGATATTTTAAGATTTTTTTAATTTTTAAATATCAAAGATGAACCATTTTTGTTGCCAAAAAATGTGGACACAATTTTGAATGTACATCCCGTCCAAATGTCAGTTTTATTCTAAAATAAAAATTGCACGTAGTTTTATCCAATTTACACACTTTTTTTTAATGAAGAAATTATTCAATAAGATTAGAAGAATTGGTTAAGAATTATACAACTATTTGTTTCCAAAATTTGTATCCAATTTGTACGGTTTTTAAGTAAATTTGTATTTAGAATTGTTTTCATAAATAATTGACACATTTTTTTGCATAAGAATCTCAAATTTGTTACCAAAAAATGTATGATTTAAATTTTGGTAAAAAAAATAAAATATGATACGAAAAAAAGGGATTCAAATTTTGCCATAAGAATCTCCAAATTAGTTACCAAAAAAATAGGATTCAGATTTTGTTACTAAAGATTCACATTTATTTTTTTGGACTTTCCATTAATAGTAAGTCAAACATTATATTTATTTGGTTAAACTTTCTATTAATGTATTTTTCCAACAACCTCTTTATATATATATAGATATATCCTACCAAAACAAGTTTTAACTGGTGTTAATTTTGAAAAACTTGATATTGTTAATTGTTAGTGAGAGTAATGATTAAAATTGGTATTGTTAATTGGTATTGTTTATTTTAAGTTTATATTAAAATAAAATAATTAAAATTAATTTATTGTAAATGTATAAGAGACATAATGTGAGAGTGATGATTAGTTAAAATTATGTGAGTTGATAAATAGTAAATTAAAATTGATGTAATATATAAGAATGATTTGGTTAATATTATTTAATTATATTAATAATATTGAGGATAGTAAGATTATGTTAAATTTTGAGTATGAGTTGAAATATTTTATAAACAAACACAAAGGCATTGTGAGTTGTGACATTGGTCGTTTAAAAAAATGGGACTAGGCGATATGATTTTTGCTTTAGTCCATTAAGCGTTGTTTTAGACACTCAGTTGATTAAGCGTCGTTTAGTGTTACTTTAAGCACTCGGTTAATTAAGCATCGGTTGGTCAAGTGTCGTCCACCGTTGTTGTAGGCACTCGGTTGATTAAGCGTCGTCTAAGCAAGTTAGCATGCCTAGGCAAGTCAGATTTAGGCGGTAGGCACACATTTAGTTTTATGAGTTTTTTATTTTAATCTTCACAATTGAATAGAATAGATTTAAAAAATTTAAATTATAAGATTGAAAAATAAAGATCATATTAAAATTAATGCAATACTTCTAAATCTGTTTTAGACAATGTTTGCCTTTGACTATCTTACTTAGTATATTTTATATAATAGAACTTCTAAATTACGTATAAAAATAAATATAAACATTAATCAAACTTTTTTTTTACTCTATTATATTAGACTTCCTAAAAAAGTACGCTATATTAGTCGGACCGACCGGTTCAACCGGTTTAGCCGATAGCATACCGGTCAAAAATCGTTCAGTTCGGTTAAAAAACGGTGAAATCAGAAAAATGCTGACGGTTCGCACATCCCAACGGCTGCTTCTTAGCTATTCGATTACAATAGCTAAAGTAGTAGTTTAAATAGCACTCTGTTTTCATTTGTGTTTTCGAGTGGAACATTGTGCTTCTTAGAGCATCTTTAACAACAAACCTCCATAAACTTCATTTCACACTTCCCAACATGACACATCATCCAAAACCTCATTCTTACTCCTACACACATAAACATCAAATAACAATAAATCTCATAAACCTCATTTTTATGGGTCTCGCGTGTTTCCCACTTAGTTTTAATTAATATTATACTCTTTTATATTTATTAATATTCTAAAACTATAACTTAAGATTTTATTTTTATTTAATCTAAATATTTAATATATTTTTCATAAAATACATATAAAATATAATACAATCATATATGATTATATTACATTATTTTATAATTTTAAATTGACAATTGCGTACCATTATAAAGTTATACTTAAAAAATTATGAAACATAGTATTTACCTAATGTTGAATATTAAAATTTGAATACAATTTTTATAAATTAAAATTTTCCCAATTAATTGATTAAGAAAATGAAAAAAAAAAATAAAAAACAAAGAAATGGCATGGCAGTACGGGCAGGGNAAAACAAAACAAAAAAAAAAAACCAAAAAATAAAAGCTTGGCAGGAGGGAACTTTTTCACCTCCACGCCCTCAGTCTAAAATCAAATCCACGCGCATTGAACAAGGAGGTGCGTGTGTCACACAACTAACATTCTCTCTTTTTCTTTATTTTTTAATTAATTTATTATAGGTTTTGTTGAGGTTTGGAAATGTAAACCTGGTTTGAGTTTTCAAACCTTACCTCTCAACTTTAATATATAAACCTAAGGTTTACAATTCCAAACTCCATCCAAAATCTCTTGTTAAAGATGCACTTAGAGCATCTTCAACCCACCCTTCATACCTGCAGAAAACTGGTAAGTTGGAGGAAAATCATCTCCAATCAGCCCTCTTGTTTTGGAGGAAACGACTGACTTGTTATTGTGGAACGGTTGTCACACCGTTCCACTGTTCACTCTATACATTTTTTCCTTTTTTTCTTTTTTTTTTTTGCTAAAATTAATATTGAGTTGTATTTTGGGCCAATATGGATGTATTGTGATTGGTCTTTTTTTAACTACAACTTGGCTAATTGAATTAATTAATTTTGTAAGTTGAATTAAAATTTTTTATAATTGTTTTAAACTTATTTATTGTAATCAATATGGTAGAATTTTAAGTAGTGTAATGAAAAATTGAATACTTTATTAATTAATATGATAGAATATTAATTAGTATTCAAATTCGCTTAAATAAATGTTTCAAACAAACAAGTTAAAATCACAAAATAAGAATAAATACTAAATTCACTTAAAATTAACAATTCAAATACTAAGATTAAAATCACAACATAAGATTAAATTAATGTTTGTGATGAACTCCATTTGATTTTATGATGTAGTGTGTAACTTTATAATTTTAATTTAAATTTATTAATTAATCTCATTAATCAATAATTAATATTTATACATAAATATGTATATTTTATGCAAGCATAATGCATTAAAATATAATTTGTAGAGATTATTTAATAAACTAATAAAATTAGAAAAGAATATGCTTGGAATATTCTTTTAGAGAAAAATTATAGAGAGAATGGGTTGGAGTTGCTGGCACTGTTGAAACTGTAAAACTAGTGGGATTTCACTGTAGAAACTGTAAAGATAGAGAGCATGGTTGGAGATGCTCTTAGGACTTGTTTGGGACTTAGGCCATGAAGACATGTCACTTGTGCAAGTGATATAGCTGAATTGGGTCTTGTGTTATAACTGAATTATAATGGGCCCGTTTGACGCCTGCCTCAGATCTTAAATACAAAAGGTGATATTGTTATGTTTAGCCCAATGACCTATAATTATGACAATAATGCTTAAATACAAAAGGTGACATTGTTATGTTTAACCCAATCTACATATATTGAAAAAGAGAGGTCAATAAATCAAATGAGGAAAGTTTATAAAAAATCACAGTCAACCAAGTTGACTTACTGAATATGACAATCTCTTAAAAACCATGCAATTTGAAATTGTGATTTGAGATTGTGATTGATATTGCGGCTGAATATTAAAAAATCTTTTAACCATTTTGTTCTCGAGTTTATAGGTCAAGGTATTAACCATCAATGCATTTGAAGGTGCACGTGGTTTATTTAGTACCAAAATCTCCTTATTTATCTGTATTAGTTAGGGCGTAATACACGCAGCTTAATTAGAATCCGGCCTTTAAAAAATAAAACAGAATCATATCTTTTTGGTTATATTCTAACAAAATCATTCCACAATTTCGTGCTTTATTTAGTATCAAAATTCCTTATTTATCTGTATTAGTTAGGGCGCAATACACGCAGCCTAATTAGAATTCGACCTTTAAAAAATAAAACAGAATCATATCTTTTTGGTTATATCCTAACAAAATCATTCCACAATTTCGGTCGAGATAAACATGACCTCATCAAACCGTGCTAACACACCCTCAAAATACAAAATACAAAGAAAAAATTATGACACCGTTTTGGGACACACTTGAAGTCCGTCAACAGATCCAACAAACCTTTTTTGAAGTTGAGAGTAGTCCGATTGATTGAAACTCATCACGATCTGGAGACTATGATAAATCACATAAATCAAATAAAAACAACATCATGAAAAGAAAATCAACGAGCAAGGAAAATCCATTGCAAGGTAATTTCTACAGCAACTACAAATTGAATTTCACTTTTATTATTATACATAGTTGAGCACTACTTTATTAAAAATAATTTTATTGAACATACCTTTGATTTTTGGGATTATCTTCATCTGCTAGATGACTGGTTTTGACTGGCATTTATGTATAGTGTTTCGTGTTTATCCTCAATAAAAAAAAAAGAAAACAATTAATAATAATATTTATTAAATTTTATTATAATTAAATCACAATATAAAAAAGATTCAACTTGCCTGGTATATGTTGTGCATTCCATAATCATTTTGTAAGTGTCAGACCTTGCTACTCCATGTTGCTTGAAAAAAATTTATGAAATTAGTTACAAACTGCTTAAATTAATTTTTTCTAAAATGAAAGTTGAAAATTTATATTAATAACCAATAGATATTTCAATCATTAGCATGAATACTCACAATTGTAGTCAAATATATTTAACTTTACGTGCTTTTGTATGTCAGACAACAATACAAAATGCAGTCGATCGACAAATCGAAACAGTGTGCAAAGAAAAAGACCACATAATGAAAACACGTCATCAGGTATTTCTACGATCAACAATCTATAAATATTACTTTTGAATCATGCAAGCCTATTTGATTACACATTGGCAATATGTAGCTGGTTTTGAGTTATCAAATGTGATGTTGATATATTAATTAAACAAGATTGTACCTTTGAAACCTTAAGACCTCAAACTACATTTTATCTATGAAACTAAAAAAATCAAAATAGACTTTTCACATTAAAAAAAATGTATGATTAAGACAAAAGGAGAACATATATAAATTAGAATAAATTAATAACTCATTACAAGAAACATGAGGATACATTAGCAAGAAAAAAAGAATCATTCATTTAAACTAAGAGACCAAACTATAAATAAAAAGTAATTGCTCTTAGCAATAACCAATTAAAAGAGATCATAATGTTAAATAGTATAATTACACCATTCACTCTTAAACTTATAAACGGACTGTGAATAGAAAACCGAGACAGTGTATACCTTATTTGCGATTCAGGAGGGAGCAACGTGGGAGAATCCTCAGCCTTCAAGCGGTGGCCGACTCAGTAACATAATAAGAAATGCAAAACAATAGCATTTAATCAAATCATTATTTGTACCAATTAAAAGAAATACAAGTAATGTACAAATTAATATACAAATAATGTATGCATGTCCTATGCACTNTTTTGCACATCAAATTTTTAATAAAGTAATCAACGATAGCCGTCTATACTCGGTTTTTCAATTTTCAAAGTGACCAAATGGTATATTTTCACAGATGACATATACTTAGTACGAATCCTCGATATTCAATTATAGATCATTTTTACAAATTTAACATAAGACACATACTTAGTACGAATACTAAGAAGACATACTCAGTACGAAACATATTCAAGCAATACCCAACGATGCAAACATTAACATATACAAAACAAAAATGACAAAAATTAAAATTAAAATCTAAATATTAGATGCAGAACACGTACATATTCGAAAAAACAATTAAAATCAACAATGATTGTCGATACAGATTGTATCATTTTTGCTTACTCGACCTGGTAATAGAGAGTCGGGTTACAATTTCCCGAAATGCGTTAGAGCCCACGGCGTCGGTCTGGATTCGACATCTACCGGTGAAACTTCAGTAGAAGCCGTTGAATCTCCTCCGATTATTGTAAGCGGTTGTCGTCTCAGAAACAATATATGAAAATCTAAAAAAAAAAAAAAAATAATTATATATCAATTTNAAAATCAAAAAAAAAAAAAATAAATAATAATATATCAATTGTACCGAAAAAACAAACTCAGTTTTATTATATCTACAATCAAAATATTTTAAAAACACATTTTGCTACTTGACTAATAATGAAATTCAACCGAAAAATAAAAACATGAGATTACCTTTCATATTATGAAATAATCGATGTCATTACCTTTCATATTATGAAATAATTGATCTTTGTTACCCCTTTGTATGGGGGGAACTTGTTGTCTTGCCGGAGTTATCGGGGCGAGAGGTTGTCCCGGTATCCTTTGTGATGGCCCTGGCATAGTTTGGGCTAACAAAGCAGTGAGCCCTCGAGCAAATTCTGGGTTCTGCATGAGCGTGGCGATGTCTGGCATCACAGGCACCGGATTATGTTGACCGGTAGGTGCTTCCACAACGCGAACGGCGCTTCCCATGGTTGTCGGATTATCCTGTCCGGATTGCGACATTCTTGATTTTTTAAATGTGGTGTATTTATCTCGAAAATTAACTCCAAATATCTTATGGAGCCCTCCTTCTAGCGCCAAAATGTTGATAAACGGATTTAATCAACGTAATTAATGTAAAAATCACGGTAAAGATTGCAAAAAATGAGATTTTTATTGAAAATCTTTAAGTCGGTTACAGAATTGGGAAGTCGGTTTTTCAATGTTCACTAAGTCGGTAAACAGAGAAAACCGAGATAAATATGCGTGTTTTTATTACTTTTGCCGAATCCCCGTATCGTCTTCAATGTTACTATTTATAGTTATGCTTGGCACACATCCCTAGACAAATCAGCTTCGTTTTAATGAAGATTTGACAGTTTAGGGGCGGCAATGACGTAGACAAGCTTTTTAGGTAATGATGAGCATGGGCGCTTATCTGTGTGACAAGCGTCACTTCTGTCGGGTTGAAGTCGGTATCATTTCGTAACGTCGGCATTTCGATAGGATTTCAGTCTTCTACGACTTCCTGGTAAGATGCTCTTTAACTGAGGTGGCCATTTCGAGGTTTTAACATTTTATTATTACGACCTTTGGGATCTACTGTTTTTCTTCAGAACGTCGTATGAAGACCGAGGTGATATTTCCGAGGTCCCAGCTATTTCGTTTTGTATCGTCAAAGACCCGGTTCGTGGTTTGGACTTTATGAAACCTTTAATCTATCCTTTATCTCAAGATATTTAATCTCGATATCAACAGGCCTATTCTTGAAGAAGCCGGTTTTCAGTCACGGCTAACTTTACGTAACTGTTTCTCGTGTCACTAATCGAAAGGGTTGAAAATTTTAGTTTGTGGTGAGGATGGTTTGCCTACAAAGCAAACAATGTTGTGTACAAAGATGTGTTTAATAATATATATTTGCTTTTTTTATTTTATTTTGTATTTTTTTATTCACACAAATAACTAAAAAAAAAAAAAAGATTCGGCAAATTGCTTGAAAAACTATCCAGTCTGTGCATCGCACGGGTTACGTATTAGTGAGCTATAATTATGACAATAATGCGTGACCGACCTGTGGATTTATTAGGCATGATGACTTGTCAACATTGTTGTGTAATGTTTGGTGGATCCAATTGCAATATAGATTCTAAAAATAGATTTTCGTTAAAGAAAATGTGAAAAATTGAAAAAAATAAAAGCATAAGATCTCATTTAAACATTTAAATATTGACTAAAATATGAAAAAAAATAATAAAAAAAAATCATGAACATTATGTAACAATGTGGGTTATATCTATTATAAACTCTTAATTAGAGAAAAATGTCATTATACGCTATAAATTTAATGATAAAAATAAATGCAACTATATACTATACATATAAAATAAATAAAAAATTATATATATTATTAAACCTGTTCGACCAGTGATCGGATCAGTGAACCATTAAACCGGTAGTTTCACCAGTTCGATGACCGATTCGATTTTCAGAATCATGATTAGTATACATCAATCTTAGTTAGAGGTAGCCACGGGCCGCCCGGGCCACCAACCCAGCACGGACCCAACCCAGTCAAGCCTTTTGACCACGAGTCTGGGCTGGCCCGGCTCAAATTTTAACTGAGCCAGTCCATGGCCATGTTTTTTCGACCCTAGCCCGACAGTTTGGATTGGGTTCAGTCCAACCTAAGAAATCACCACATATTTTGTTTCAATTTTTTTTTTATATTATTTATTTTCGACGACCTAAACCTGGGTCAGGCTCGGCCCAGCCCACCGGGCCATTGACCCATCACAAGCCTAGGTATGGGTCGATTCCGGGTCCCTATTTTCGAGCCCAGCGACCCGCCAGGCTTGGCCCATCCCGTGTTTTGCCCATGTCTAATCTTAGTAAATTAATTTATCAAAAACTTAGAATAAAAAAATGTATTTATCGTGAGGAAGAGAAGGATGGCTTGCAACATCATGTAATCTTAAAACTGTAAAACATCAAGTATCACCATTATTCTTTTATTAGTAACACAAGAAAAAGTTCCCCAACTTTTTTCTCAGCGGCTCGGTTAAAACTTAAAAAAAGTAAAAATATACCCATACCCTAAATTCCCACAGCAACATTTTTCCTTCATCTCTCTCTCTCTCTCTCTCTCTCTCTCACACACACACACACACACACACACATATCATATCAATACACCCTAAAGGGCTAATACATTCTTGCCATACCATATTGCAAAGCACCCACTTTCCTGTGTGCAACACCAATGGATTGGGCTCTCGACTGCAGCAGATTCGTGTCAATCATTACCACTCTTTCATCCGCGCGGTCCACCATCTTAGTGGGCCCCGCTTGGGCCTCGTAAAATGGATTGGTGCTGTCTATATTTATGGCTATCTCATTATCTACCTTCGATGCAGCTTTTACCGGGCCCTGATTTCTTTGGTAGCCGTAAGGCAACGGGTTATAAACTTGGGGTGATACAATGTTGTTCTCGTAAGGAGGGACGGGCCTGACAGCTTTGCCCGGTTTAGCTGACAGAGCATAAGATGGGAAAATAACTTTACAGGATATTTTTTGTTAATAGATAAATAAGATGGCTGTAAAAAAGTTGTCAAATTTCTCCTTTTTTTTTTTTATTTATTTTTTCACTATTCCTAGTGAAAGAAGTGATCAGTGAAGTACCATGTGTAATCCTTTGTTGTGGCTGCAAGTTTCTCGATAAACTATCGTGAGGCCCGTCAAAACCTCTCGAGTTTCTGCTGAATGGTTGCTCACAATTCTGCTTATCTTTTGCAATTGCAATAGTTGTTTGCTCTTTTAGTGGTACCGTATTGGAATGTACAATGGTGGACCTGCAAATTGAGTTTTTACTTGTTATGGCATCAAACTTGATTGCTAATCAGTATTTTATACCAATTCATATCTACATACGTTCATATATATATATACTAAAAAATCAACATAAATATATACCTAGGAAGGGAGGCATGCTTTCTTTCGAGTGGAATCGAAGTTCCACCTTTACCACCATTTTCTTCTAAATGAGCAAACTGATTTTTGAACTGATCAACGGCACTGCACAACAGATATATTCCATGATTTAAATAATGTGTTTGTGTGTGTGTGTGTATGTACATGTAATCTCATTAGGAAAAAAGCAGATCACCTGGGATAGAGAAAATTAGTTCTCTCAACTCCATTGATGTAATCCTTGAGCAGCTGAGGATGATACTCTAGTATCTCACGAAATATTAACTCACGAACATCCTCCTTGGTCACTCTTCGCCTTTCAAATTCAAATTCCAACTTTGAAATTGGCTGGCGTGAAGGTTCTCTCTCAACTTTTGCTAGTCCCTTAAAGTATGGATGAGCGAGTGCCTAAAATCGCAGAAAATGAACAAAGAAATGGAAACCACAGTGAACATATCAGTTCCATACTATGAACAAACAGAACAAAACAAACTAAAAAGACAGGCTTAATGCCTTCACTAAGTGACATTATCATAGAAAAAATGAAGGGATATGAGGGTTTCACTTGCATGAAAATCCTTGATTTCTAAGGGCTTGCTTGTTTACAAATATATTGGTATTTGATTATTTTATTTTTGGTTAAAGAGGGTTAATTTTGTAAAAAATGGGATGGTTAGATGTAGTGTGATTTTAAGTTTATATTGAAATAATATTTAAAAATAAATTAGTTAAAGTTGATTTGATATAAAAGTACGAGATAAATGATTAGAAGTGATATGTGGTTAAAATTATGTGAGTGGATCAATAGTGAATTAAAGTTGATGTGATGTGTAAGAATGATTGATTGATATTATTTAATTATATTGATAATAATGAGGATAGTGGGGTTGAGTTAAAGTTGAATTAGATTTTTAGTTGAGATTGCATTTGTTTTAGTAAATTTGTAAACAAACAAGCTCTAAGAGAGAGCCCGCCGATGTAGAATAAAAAGTGATCTAATGAAATTCCTAAATTTCCAATAGAAGTTATACAAGAAACAAGGCCATAACAAACCTCCTCAGCAGTTGGACGGTCCTTTGGATCAAAAGCAAGCAGCTTCTCCATGAGTCGAAGGGCCAAAGGATCAGCATTGGTAAATTTCTGAGAAAACGGGATAGGCTGCTTCTTTCTCATGCTAGTAAGATACCTTCTAGCCTTCTCATTTCGAACCTAGAAACATACACACAAAAAAAAAAGAAAAAAAAAAATTACCAAATCAAGTTGGTGGATGCTGCAAAATCCAAAAAACTCTAATCTACAATGAATACTAAAATACTAAAAGAGTAAAAGAGATGCATAATACCCGAGAAATGGTATCCATGGACGGCGTACCAAGAAGATCAGTAATCAAATCCAACTGATGAACCACATTTTTTCCCGGGAAAAGTGGTTTGCCTGTCAGTACCTCGGCAAAAATGCAACCAATACTCCACATGTCAATTGCTGGAGTGTACTGAAAATACATGAGATAAAAAATGGAGAAATGTCAGTCTTGGTATAATCGAAAAATAAATCAGGAAAGCGCGAAGCATGAAGAGCAAACATTGATAGTGCTACGTATCGACATAAACTTAAGCATTTCAATCATGCAAACTTACACATAATGCATGCACCCAATCAAGAACAGAAATGAGGAAATATACGGAAATTAGTTTTATGTATCCATCCACATCTTTTATGCAGTACCATCATGCAAACTTACACACAAGGAATGCAACAAATGAGATAAAAAAAAATGAAGGAATGTAAACAAATTAGGAAAAGCTCATGCAATAGCACCAAGGTCAAGAATTATCCATTCATAATATCATCGGATTTCACATTAAAAAAAAAAATCAGCTATGACTAAATCTAATCATGATTCATGCTTGTAGCCCTATAGCTCATTTCGCGAAGGGTAAAATGTTCTTGTAGTGCTATTTGCAATTTATAAAAAATGAATCGACAGGCTGCAGGGAAAATATGGACTACACCTTTGAGAAGAAGGAGCCACATAATTCAGGAGCCCTATACCATCTTGTAGCAACGTAGTCCTGTTTGTTACAAGAAAAAATGAACACAATTTTCAGAAACATTTCTAGACTGTGACACCATAGCTCCATTATGTTTCTTGAATTCTTAATTCATACCGTCCACATTATTGTTGTCGGTGTATCACTGAATGCTACTCTAGCCAATCCAAAATCACATATCTTGAGTTTACAGTTTGCATTCGCCAGAATATTTTTTGGCTTTAGGTCTCGATGATATACATTAGCTGCAGTAAAGACGCTTGAGTTTTAGATCATTTCACAAACTCTTCACGAAAATCTAAATGATCATTAGAGAACAATGACTAGAAAACAAAGACAGAAGTGCTACTCGGACACAATCCACCTTTTCTCAACAATCACCAAATTCGAAGCCACGTCTTAAGGTTGCACAAAAGAACTCATCAAAGAGGAAGATTGTGGTACACAAAACCCAATGAACAATCATATATGACAATCAGACTATTTTTTTTTTTCTTTGCTATAGGACAAAAACAAAAGAAATTTAGACACCAAAACCAATGAAGGGAAACAAACAGAGCACCTGTGTGTATATATTTGAGGGCACGGAGCAATTGGTAAAGGAAAAATTGATAATGTTCCCGAGTCAAGTCATCATTAGCCTTAATGACTTGATGTAGATCTGATTCCATAAGCTCAAAAACGACATAGATATCTTTGAATTCTCTTCTTGAAGGCGGAAGCATAATGTGCTTAATCTCAACGATATCTGGGTGTCTCAAAAGCCTCAGAAGCTTTATCTCACGCAGAATTCGGGCAGCATCAGAAATGTGCTCGAAGATATCGTGTATTTTCTTTATTGCGACCTTTTCACCAGTAAGAGTATCGAGTGCCGAGCAAACAACACCATAGCTACCTTTACCTATGACCTCCAGGATTTTATATCGGCTTGCATCACCATATTCAGAAAAGAAATCCGTTTCTGATGAATTCTGTGGCGTATATAAGAACTCATATTAGTTCACAGCAACAAGAGAAAACTACATTACAACCAATGAATATTTGTCTTATATTGCATACAAAAAACAATGTAAAGAATGTTCTAATCCACCAAGATTATAAAGATGACTGGCATGAAATGAACCACATCACAAGTCCTTGACTTTCTTACTTTTAATGGCAGCATACAACTCCACCCATCCACATTTGTCAGAAATTTTATCATAAAGCTCATTGCATAACTTAAAATGATATGGAAAGAAGCACGCAACCACAACATATAGATTAGCCCGCCACAAGAGAAGAGTACCTAGCAAATTTTCAAGTTAATATTACACTAGACAAATTCAACTCCATACCTGCCAATTTATTTATTTCTTATTATCCTCTCCTCCACTCCACCCCTAACTATAAAATAGTTTCAATTTCCTATGTCACCCTTCTCATAAGTTAGCCATGAACAAGAAACTATAAGTATTCATTTCACATGAAAATGATCTATCAAATATACAATAAGAGTACCACTGTCAACTGGATTGAGATGCGTATCCCTGTCCTTCCACCTATTTTTCCAGATTTAGTATAATCTCTATGCTAACACAGCAATCCACCTTTGAAACAGAGCATGAATATAAAGGAAAAAACATCTGCACAAAGCTAGAGCAGAACAATTCATCAAAAGTAGCCAGCCAGCGAGAAAGAGAAACTCAACTTAATCTACCTCACACCACCAATAGGCAACCAAGCTATCATGTAAAACAATATATCGTCCTTCATCAATTGGCAAACAGTAAACTGCACATTTAAAGTTGAGTAATGAAATGGTAACCTAAGATTTCTGACAGAATCAATGCTACAGATAGAAGCAAAGAAAATCAAAATGAGAAACATATTTACGGCGTACGGAAGATAGATGGAAAACCATGACTCAAGGGTGTATTTCAGCTTCGGATCAACCGATCAACACACACCCACAATGTGAGCACATGTGAATGTGTGATCCAATGGTGAAAAAACCCAGTGTGGGCACTACCCACACCCTTAGGAGTTAGGATGGAATGGACTCAATTCAAGATGACCTACATCTCATGACATCGAATTCTGATTTACTTCCTAACCAAAGGA
>BKCP01003336.1:1026311-1061057 GCA_008636005.1 Striga asiatica
CTTTTCTTGTTTTAGTTTCCGGCTTTGCCTTATGTTTGCATGCCGTGGAGTTGAAGTGTTACTATTCATGTGGTTTGCATGAATTGTTTGCTAGTTTCCTGTGATTTGAGAAGTTTATCGGTCTTTATGTGTAATGATCGGTATTATTTTCTGGGATTTTGGGGAGGGTTGACCAAAAGCTAGAAAACTGTGAGATGTGTGTATGCCTTTTCCTTTTCCTTTCCTGTTCTTTTCTTCATTTTAATTTCATTTTTCTGTTTCCTTTTCTTTTCTTATTTCTTTTTCGTTTTATTGGTCGGCTGAATATTTATGACTTGTTTTCCGGTGAAATTCCTTGCACTACTTTTAATCTGGCGGTGCTTGAAATTCTTCCTTTTGACATTTGTAAAAAAGTTCTCATTGGCAAATGCTTGGTTCATTCACATTCCTTTTTTCTTTCTCTATCTCATATGCATGAGATTTACCAGTGTCTTGTGTGCTGTTAAACCCGTGGCCAATTCCGTGTGCTTTTTGTGCCCATGCTCCTTATCTCTGTGCGCACTTATTGAGCTTCCTTTGACATTGACCTTTTCTTTTCTTTTCTTTATTTGAAATAGCTATAAGGGCACGATTGAATATAAGATTTTTTAGAGAAAAAATGAGATTATAGTATTTTCTATTTTCAGTTTCAACGAGATAAATCTTGGTTGGACAAACAAAAATGAAAACTTTTTGTATCCAATTGCTGTTAGAAAAATTGCTTCATCTGAAGTTGTCTGGTTAGTTAGCAATTTCATGAACTTAATTAAGACGTGCATCTCTCTTGCTTCTCATTTTCATTGATCTGTTCTATACTTGTTTGATTTATCAAATTAAATTTCTTGCCCATCGAGATAGTTTTGTACCCTTGTCATATTTTTGTCATCCCACTCAAATTTGATAACATCTTTTTCCACTCAGGACTTGCCAACTCTATCACGCTTCAATTCGCGTTCATTGTTTTTCTGCATGAAGTGATTTGAATGGAGCAACCTTCAGAAAATTTCATCCCTGGTTCGTGTGAAAAAAGCACTTATAACGTCATTATTGAGTTTTTTTATATACATTGTTGCTCTTTTTATGTAACCTTTCAAGGAACAAAAATTCTTTTATTATCTCAATTGTGTCCATTGCAAATGGAGCTGGAAGAGTCATTGTTGACAATTCTCCTGGCATAGTGCTAATAATGGACTAGATCAAAATAACTCAATTAAATTCTAGTGCTTCTTCTATTAGTGAAGTTTCTAGAAAAAAAAATATATCAAACGGCGCAATGCACCTTGGGTCGCTACGGAAACAGCCTCCTTGTATAATTACGAGGGTAAGGTCTGCGTACAACTGACCCCCCAGACCCCAACCTGTTGGGAATATACTGGGTATGTTGTTGTTGTTGTTGTATCTCAATTCGCTGTAATATTCCACTTTTGTTTCCCTGTTCTGTAGGCCCTTCTAAAGTTCCTTTTATGAAGCCTCCAGATAAGGGAAAAACTGCATGGGGACTTCCTAGAAGAGTGGATATTCATCATACACCAAGTGATGCCAGCTTGTTTTCTACTTCACTGCCTATCCTTTCACATGAGAAATGTGAGCACAACTAACTGAGCTCCTGGCTGAATTATTTTACAATATATTTAAATCATGTATTATTATAGTGCATATCCGATGATCTCTTAGAGTTGACTTATCATTTTTTTACAGTTAATTTTAATGATGGCGGTCAAAGTCAAAGTGGTCAGTTATTTGACGATAACTTTCCAAGTCTTAGCAAACTACGATTAGCAGCTGGATTAAAGGACCCAGCTGAAGATTTCGAACCAAACGCGATAGGAAGCTCTCTCCCAGGCGATGAAAACGAACTCTTGGCTGGTCTAATGGACGATTTCGATTTTAGTGGCTTGCCAACTCAGCTCGAGGATTTGGATGATGATTTTTTTGGGAGTGGTGGGGGTCTCGAAATTGAACCCGAGAGCCGGGAGAATACACTCAATGATTTATCGAGGTTAAGTATTGCCGACAGTTTTGCCGGTGGCAGCATTTCTCATTTTGGCTTTATGAATGGTGTGGGGCCCGTAAGCGGCGAACATCCATATGGGGAGCATCCTTCGAGGACACTGTTTGTTCGTAATATCAACAGTAACGTGGAGGACTCTGAACTTAGGTCTCTTTTCGAGGTACTTATTACGATGATGTCAAATCTTTTCTGCTAAGGTTTATTATTTACTGTTATTATCATTCGTGGAATGATTTTTGCTTGTATCTCTCATTTGTTTTTGCTTGATTATTTATTTTGATGGAAATGTTTTTTATGAATTTTCTCTTTTGTGCACGGACGGAGATTTTCATTTCTGTAACGTAGAAAATGTATTAAACAATCTCATATTTGGATCATGCTTCGATTGTTTCTGTATAGATGGGGAAAAGAAGTGTCTGCACTATGTTTGTGAGGTGTGATAAGGATCTAAGAAGAGAAGAATAAGTAAAGCTTTTATGGTCTATGAAGTTGTGATGCCCGGTTTTGCAGTTTGTGAATTTCTGGTGAATCCATTTATAGAAATCTGCATTTATTGTGAGATAAACGGATTAATGGCAACCCGAACTGTCATATTACGACAGAATTATTTTATGCAATTTTGACGTCTATTCTATTGGATTATAGTATTATACTCAGTGTTACTGCCTACTATATGATTGAATAAATGGTTTAACCGTTCAACTATAAATGTCTATTTTATAATTAAAACATCTGAGCGATGTTTGATGAAATTGTTTTTATTAGTGAACACTGTTCTGGTTTAAGTGAGAAATATATTGGAGAAATCTGTGGTTGGTGAATGCTCCATCCGTTTGCTAATGATAGTAAACACCTCCCTTTTTTTTTTAGTAGTCAGCAATTTTACAGGAAATGAGAGGATTCACCAAGGACATCAAAAGCCTATTATAGTTAACCTGAATTTAAATGCCGAATAAAGTAGAGTAATTTTAGTTTTATGATTTTTCGTTTCCTTTTTATTATTCGTTAGTTGTAGGCTTCGGCATTTATTTACAATGAATTTTACTTATCTTGAAAAGTTTAATATAACTTTAGATTAGACCTCAAATCGGCTTCTTGATAAATGTCAGCACCAGTCCAAATAATCATTGTGTTTCTTGTACACTAATGAAAGTAATCTCAGGTTTTGATGAACCAAGACTTACAATCACATGGGAAGTTTTTCTATGTCAATGGAATTGATGAAAAAAAGTGCATCAAATAAATTCTTAACAATATTTGTTATATCATATAACCTTAATCTAGTCAATTTGTCAAGAGTTGTTTTTTGTAGTACAATTCCATGAAACAAATATGTCTAGAATTAGTATTTATATGACATTGGCCTGTAGAGTTTGTCTATAGAGTATTGTAGTCATAATTACATATATAACTCAGGAAATATACTGCAAACGTTCTTTTTCCTTCTAAGCATTTTCTATTTTCTTTGTTTTGTTTTCATTTATAACTTTGACAGAGGAAATTATTTGGATTATTATTATAATGGAACATGACATGTTGAAAATATAAAACTTGTTAATCCTTACAACTCTCTCAAATTGGGGCATTTGTTTATGTCCCCCTGATGAAGTGCATTTTCTTACTCGGGTACATTAATGCTTATTTTCAAATTTTTATTCCTATACTCGATATTAGCATTTTATTCATTAAAGATGCATAGTTAATCAGTTATTAAGGAGATATTTTATATTATACTGTAGATTATTTATCGAGCTTTAAATCATTTATTACGGCATATCTGTGCATATCACGTAAAGTACATGATCGAAATGTATAAACACATGATATTACAGCTCCTCTCAGAAAATTATGCGTGTGACCCTAATAGTTGTTCTAGATTCACATACACTTCCTGATTCATTATGGCGTTTTGCCTTCTTTTGTATGTACTTCAAAACAATGACTCGACTAGACACAAAAAAAGGGTTGGGTTCCCTTTGGTTCTCTTTGGGATGATATTCTCACATGTTTCCTTTTTTCCTTCTTGATAAGAACTCTAGATGTGACAAGACTCTTCTGGAGTAGCAGATTCTAGTAATTTCAACTTTCGTTTATGTATTGAAGATTCTTATGCAGCTGTGATATTTCTCATATCTGCACTTGAGTTCTCAATTTAATCGAATTATCTAACCAGAAGTTTGATGAGTGATTACCCCTGATTGTTATCTGGGAAACATTATGATCATGCCCTATCTCATAGTTTTATGGTTCCATATATATTTTAAAGCTCATTCAGCCTTTACATATTTAATTTTTCACAACATATTTTAAATCACTAATCCTAACTCTAAATTTTTCTATCTACTCATTTCTAATAGCAATATGGAGATATCAGGACTCTTTACACTGCATGTAAGCACAGGGGATTCGTGATGATATCTTACTATGACATTCGTGCTGCTCGAACTGCCATGCGGGCATTGCAAAATAAGCCCTTGAGAAGAAGGAAGCTTGATATTCATTTCTCAATTCCGAAGGTTTTTAAACCCTGATAACTTTCCATTTTTTATCACACCTCATAATGAATGACCTCTTTAAACAACTGCCTGCTCTTTACTACATGCAGGACAATCCATCCGAAAAGGATATTAATCAAGGAACTTTGGTGGTCTTCAATTTGGACGCTTCAGTATCTAATGACGATCTTCGCCAAATATTTGGAACTTATGGGGAAATTAAGGAGGTGAAGATTTCCTTTTGTCATGTCAAAGATCTGTCTGTTATATGTATATTTTTTTTATTTTATTTCTGTTGGTAATTGATTCCCTTTTTTGGTATTGTGTTGTTAAATATAGATAAGGGAAACACCGCATAAACGGCACCATAAGTTCATCGAGTTTTATGATGTTAGAGCTGCAGAGGCAGCTCTCAAGGCTTTAAATAAAAGCGATATAGCCGGGAAGCGCATAAAGCTTGAACCTAGCCGGCCAGGCGGGGCCCGCCGGAGGTAAACTCTGATTCTTGTTCATTTAAAGCAGATTGCATCTTGGTTACTTTGTAGAATCTTCATTTTTCTATATCCGTGTGCAATTATTACACATGTTTATTACTGGTATTTATGCTTTTAGCTGTGCACATTGCTCATGTTATCTCAGGTTTTTGCATACCGTGTAATTCTAAATATGTCTCGAAGGAAGAAAGTGTGGAAGTTTTGGTTCCTTTGCAAAAATTAGTCACTTGAAAACTGCAAATTCTGTATTCTTCATCAAATGATTCTTTTATACTAGTATTCGATATGCGCACAGAGGCAAACAAAAGTTTATATATTATATGTATGCATATAATATTTTAAATTTTAAATAAGATAAAGCGTGCATGACATTTTAAAATTTTGATGTACAATATAAATACAAACTATTTAACTTCCATATGAATCGTTATATTGATAACATAAAATGTAATAGATAGTGCAATTTTGTAATTTACAGAGACCCATCCAATTAATTAGTTAGAAAAGTATTACAATTATTTTTATTATTATATAGCAATTGTTTATGGGATTTTAAGAAGTTTAATTATGCCACTCAAACCAATAAACTAATATTAGAGAAAAATTGCTTAATAAGACTAAAAGATAATATTTATTGTCGAATAACTATCTTAAACAAAAAAAATTGCAATTGAATTATTTATAAGTATTTAACTTTCACATAATATTAATGTAAATTTATGACTGAATAGCATTAGTAGTAACTAATAAATAATAAATTAGTTTAAAATTATTATTACACTTCATTAATGTAAAATGTAACGGTTTTCTTCTACATTAGTTGAAAAAAATGAGCGGGAAAATTGTATGATTTGTATTAATTGGATAGCCTACAATTATATATATGTAGAATCTTTTCTCGTCTTATTACTTCACGTTTAGTTTCAACCTTTGTTTGGTACATGATTCTGTTACGAATGAACTTGACGGCCAATACTTCAATAATTGTCAATGTGTTTTATTCCATGCACAGCTTGATGCTGCAATTGAGTCAGGAGCAAGATCCCGATGAAGCACGAACCCTTCGCCTTCAAGTCGGTTCCCCCATTGCCAATTCCCCTCCTGGCATCCTAATCGATGGTCTGCCATTTTTACCTAAACTCTGGTTTAACTATGCCCATAACAAAAAAAAAAAAAAAAAAAAAAAAAATCTCATGTCATATCAAAACTTAAAAAAAAAACACAACTTTTTCCCAGGTAGCTGGCATAATTTCGGCAGTCCAGTCGAGCAGAACAACTCCTTGCACGGTTACGGTCAGACGCCCACCAATTTAGGAGAACTCAGCCCCGTAAGAAGCAATAACTTGCCAGGTTTAGCCTCTATTCTTCCTTCTCACATATCGAGTCCCGTGAAAATCGCTCCTATTGGCAAAGATCCCACAAGAGCAAATATGTCAAATAGAAATCACGGGCTATCCCACTTTTCTGTTCCTAATACCACTTTGAGCTCAAGCCCCGGACAAGTCTCGTCGTTTAGCGATTCAAAGCCGTCGAGCGTTGGAACACTTTCCGGGCCTCAGTTTCTGTGGGGCAGCAGTCCCTCTGTTGTTCCTTCAGACCAAACTAATTTGTTTAAGGGGCATCAACCTTTTACATCTAGAAGACCTCGATTAATCGGCTTTCCTTACACTACTAGTCAGCAAAGACCTTTTCTTGGTTCTCATCATCATGTGGGGTCCGCTCCATCTCCATCCGGTGTTCATCAGATCGAAAGACATTTCGGTTTTTTTCCCGAGTCGCCCGAAACAACTTCTTACGTGATGAACCAGTCGAATTTCGGAGTTGCGAATTTCGGTCAAAGCAATGGGAAGAGTAGTGGTTTGACTAACTTGGGAGTTGCTTTTGCCGGGAGCAGTTTCGGTGAGAGTGGTTCTCCCGGTTCTCGTATGATGATGTCGATATCGAGAAACGGGCCTTTGTATTTTGGGAATGGCTCGTTTGGGAGCATGGGAGATGGGTTACTCGAACGTGGTCGAAGTAGAAGGATTGATGGTGGAGTTCATCAGATGGATAATAAGAAGCAGTATCAGCTTGATTTGGAGAAGATTGCGAATGGGGAAGATATTAGGACTACTTTGATGATTAAAAACATCCCGAATAAGTAAGAATAGTAAATGTTTCTTTGCATTTCTTTTTCTTTCTTTTTTTTTTCTTTTTTTTTTGCAGTTTGGTACTGTTGGTGGTTGTTTGTACTTAGAAGTTAGAACTACCGGTTGCTTTGTCCTTTTACCTTCTTTCCCTTGTCTGAAGGTACACTTCTAAGATGCTGCTTTTAGCTATTGATGAAACACACAAGGGAACGTATGATTTTCTGTATTTACCGATAGACTTTAAGGTAAGTTACGTGTTCTGTTAAATGAACTTTCCTGCACTCGTTCTTGAGTTTGAATCTGAATCATATTTGTTTCTGTCTTTTTTCCAGAATAAATGCAATGTTGGGTATGCCTTTATCAACATGGTGTCACCTGCTCACATCATCACCTTTTATGAGGTACATTTCATTAACTTATTTTGTTCGGGGCTAGTAATGTTCCCAAAATCTTCTTATTTTGCCTGATACCATTTCCCCCCCTCAAATTCCATGCATTTTCTTCTAATCCACATTTTAACTTCAATTTTTACTTTTTTGAAGGCATTTAATGGGAAGAAGTGGGAAAAATTCAATAGCGAGAAAGTTGCTTCTTTGGCATATGCAAGAATTCAGGGAAAGACTGCTCTTGTGTCCCACTTTCAGAACTCGAGTTTAATGAATGAAGACAAGCGATGCCGACCAATTGTATTTCAGTCCGAGGGCCAAGGGACTGGTGATCTGGTATGTCAAGGCTTTTATTTTGTTCGTAATATAATTTTCTTCCCCTCACAAAACGAGTTCTTAATATGAACTCTTGCAAGCTTGTGATAATTTTTACTGTGCATGTATAGATCCAAATCTATGATAATTTGTATAAGTGATATTTTTTCCATTTTTTTTTGGCTAAATTACATGTTTTGTCCTGTTGGTTTAACGCCATAGCAATATTTGTCCCAAGATTCTAACATTTTGCTTTTTGGTCATTTGATTTGATATTTTGATGCAATTGAGGACCGAAATTGCAACAAATTCCCAAATTTATAGATTTTTTATTTGCAATTTAAGTTATATAGTTTAAAATTATGTTGCAATTCTAGTAAAATTGCTATGGCTTTACAGCAGGACTAAAAATGTATTTTTGCCTTTTTTTTCCCTTCTCTCCCGTTATCCATATGGCTGTATATATTGCATTTTTTTTTTATTATTATTATAGCTATTATATGCCGTAATAGATGTTATGGCAACTGATATGAGCTCATTTTCGAAAAAACCAGGAGCCTTTCTCGTCTGGAAATCTGAACATATTTATCCGCCAGCCAGATGGATCCTACGCAGGAGATTCTCTCGACAGCCCAACTGGTGAACCAGACGAGAAGCTATATGGCAATTGTTTGTGCTGATATATATGTATATTTTGGTGTATATAATATAATAAAATAGTAGGGAATCTGGATTTCCTGTATCGTTATTCTTCTACTTGGCAGTGTCTAACTTTTTGTGATGGCCATTCGTGTTCGTGGAGGAAGTAATTGGTGACCGGTGAATGCTGTTTTGTCTGTGTTTATGACACGTAAAGCGGCTGATATCAACAGTTGAACAACAAAGCAAAGGCGAAGAGCGAACATTTATGTTCTCTTCTCTTTCGAATTTTCATTTTGTTGGGGCTTTGTTTTGTGTCGCGAAGTTTAATACCAGCAAATGTATAGGAGTTTCTTTAGAGCTGGGCTGAGGAAGGGAAATGTTGTATAGATGGGTTATGTCCTGCAAGTGTATAGATGGTCCTTGAATCTCCCTTTCATTGTAAGATCTTTAAATCCTGGATTTTATGACATCAATGGTGAATCCTATGATCTTTTTTCTTTTGTCCTCCTTGATTGTTCAATTTGGGGGTGTATTTGTTTGAGATTTTTAAAAACTATTTAAGACTTCAGAAATTTTGATGTATGTAATTTAGACTTGTTAAGACTTTAAAAAGTCTCAGGTATTTATTTGAGATTTTAAAAAGTATTACAAAATTATGAGGTATTTAAGAGTAGGATTTGCTAGGACTTGTTAAGATTTTTCTTGGATTTCAAAAGAAAAAAACCACATACGTCTCAATACAAATCTCATCTCCAAACTTAAAGAGTTCATCTTAAATCAAAAAATCATAATATGTCTCAAATTTCAAAATTTTAAAATGTTATTTGAAATCTGAAAAAAATACAAAGTGTTATACCTTACGTATGAAATGTGTGATTTTTTTTCCCTATGTAAGGAGTGGTCATGGACAGTAGTCATTTTGATCTTATAATCATTTTTACAATTTTAAATTTATCTCATTTTTTTTCTCTTCCTTTTTTTTCCACTTTTCTATCACTATTTTCAGATCAGATGATTCTTTTGCAAAAAAAAATCTTATTTATGACTGTTCGGCTCGAACCGTCCCGTGGTCAAACGGGCCTTAACCGAACCCTTGACCGAACTGGTTCTGCGCCACATATATATACTTTTTAAACCGCCCAGGCCGGTTTCGAATGAGAATTGGAACCGGTGGTTCGGTTCTTTTTTTTTTTTTAATTTATTATTATTATTATTATTTTATTTATTTTTTAGTGAATCGAGCCGGACCGAAACCGGGGATTCACCGAACTGATCCGTGCATATGTTCGGGTCAGTTCAGGGCCGACCAACTCTTGGCCAGAGACGATTTTGGCCATGTTAGCAAATGGCTCGAAATTGTATTAAAATTTTCGTGGCATGATTTTTTTTAGAAACATCTCTATTTAAGGCCATCGATAAGTTCAGTTGGTGCACAAGCCAATACAAGATCTTGCTCCCGGATCGGATTAAACCGGCACCACCACAAACCTTCGTTTCGAGCTCTGATGACCTGCAAAAGCCTCCAACGCTCAAGTCAATACTTGCTCGTGAGAATATAAGAAATTATATGCAAAAGGCATAACAATGCGTTATGTAAAAGTATAACCTAGTTACTCCTTATATACCTGTGGTGTCTTGTTACCCAAGTAGAGTCCTTTTTAGAAAATAGATCTTGCCATATATTCTTTCATAGCTTAACACGACTCTTAAATCTCAAACTCTTTAGCAAGATATACTTTCCATCCTCAATAGAATTCTGCCATCTCTTACCATACAACTCTTGGGTCTCCAAATTGTCCTAGCGACCTCACGATCCCGCTGCCATGGTCACTTACTAAGTCAAAAGCCCGATATTTACTTATATTGTTATACAACCTTCAGGTCGTAACGTCCTCTCTGTTGGAGCTCTTGGAGGAGCCAGGCCTCTAGGTCAAGGGCGGATGCAGACTCGCAAGACTGAGGGGCACAAATGGAACCTTTACAATGTGCAAAAAAAATAAAAATGATTATTATTCTCCGCTTGTTCTCATATATTGTATCATTCATAACTACATATATTCTAATCTTATTAAATTTATCTTTTTCAAATATATACATTTTTTTTCCTTTCGCATTGGATATTTCTTTCAACATATGCTTCTGTTTATAATATTGCTTCACAAAAGACAGAAATCACTTTATTTAAGAAATAAATGGTAAAAATAATTTATTAGCTACTTTAAACTTATAACTATAATTTTACGAACGCCTAAAATTCAATATGTATCAAAATCAATAACAATAGTTCAAAAATAATAAGAGTTTAGATATCTTAGTTCTTTATATCAACTTTATTAAAGCTCTAAAAATCACTTCATTATTCAGACTTCTAAATATTAATAGAGGGCTAAACTAAAGTAAAATATAGATTATTAATAGATACAACACCATGTAGTAGAAATTAGAAGTCGGCTCAAAGATAGAATTGTTAAGAATTAATGTCATATTTCGTTCTAAGATAGAGTTGTATTTTTTTTATTTAAGGTCAATTATACTTTTGTAAATTCAGATATAAAAATAGTTTAATAAATAATTTTCTTAATAATTAAACTAACATATTTTTTACAATATAACTATATATGTTCTATTTTTTTTTAAATCCCATAGGAGCTTGTTCCCTTATGGGTCCCAGCCTAGGCCCGCCCTTGCCCTAAATCTTCCAATCAAGTCGACTTGTACCCTGAGCTGCCTAAGCGAGCTCTTCGACGAGATCAAATGATGATAAAGACTTAATTGTATTGTTGGATACCAGTGGACTGTTGGAAAAAAGGATGAAAAATGAGGATGTTGTTGGATATAAGTAAATTTACGAAATCTTTTTGTTTTGCTTGAAAATAACTATGAAAATGTGATTTTTTTTAAAGTTATATTTGAGGTTGTGAATAGATACAAGATAAGAATATAATGATTAAACTTGATGTACTATAAAATAAAATGCCTAATAGTGATTAGTAGTTAAAATTAATTAGATAATATAATAATATTTATTATTTTTATTATTATTTTTTATTTTCCTTGAAGACCATATCCACCGAATAATCTTTTACATTGACTCATTGGAATATTTTATTACACTATTGAAGTTATATAATGGTTATTATCAATGTTGCGTGAGTTGAAAGCATATAGTATTAAGCTTGTAGAGTTTACCATAATAAATGGGCCCCAATTTCGTTTTCATCTTATCTTATATAAATAATATTCAAGCCATCACTACCAATTGGATCCCAATTAATGCATTTCTTATTCGCAAAATAAAAAAAAATTCACTTCTCATGCCACGAAACTCAAGTGTCTTTGAGTATAAAATCCTCAACTCTAAAAATTGTCCTAGGTGATAGGCAATTACACTTGGGACAATTGCACGGTTGTGAAGTTACTTGTGTGATATGTCTAGGCGTTTATATTCGTTTTTCATTTTTTTTTTCAATTTTTAAAAAATAATTTAAATTTTTTATGTATAAAATTTACATTAGTGATAATTAATAATCATATTAAATTTAATTGTGTAATCTTTCAATTTCACCATACTAATTAATATACTATATTATATATCTTATAACTTATACATGATGATAAATATAAATAAATATATTAAATATTTTCACGATCCCATATAATATCGTAACAATTGGGACATACAGTGTGTGTGGAAAAATTATAGAAGCAATTCAATAACATTGGACGTATTAATAATAGTTTAATTAAAATTCAGTTAATTAAAAATACTTTCTTAAAGTTAACCAATTTGATGGCAGTTTTGGTTAGAACGTGTCAAGTTTTGACTAGAAAGTTTGTTCGAAATTCGGATATTTCAGTCCAAACCACCCCGAACTGATCAATTATAAAAATTACGAGACTAATATTAACTAACTAGATTTTAATTAGACTACTTTTGATATCGTAGGACTAATTTTCATTTTTTTCGCATATAGTTTTGGCACCCCCAAGTAGATTGGATTTTGATTTAATGATACTCACGTATAGGTCTAGCTATGAATAAAGTATAGTTATAGTACTCCAGCCGTTTAAATAATATGTGCTGTTTCACTATTAACAACTCATGTTTTATCTACAAAATTACTCCTAAAACCACAACATAAATCAACTATACACGATTATATATTTGAACACCGTTGGAGCTAAAAGATCAAGATTCAAGAAAAATTCAATCAGATTTTTTCATTGTTTGCGACAAATTAGTAATTAAGCTCAAGTTCATCTACTCTGCTTTTTTCTTAGCAAAATCAACATATACATCACAAAGGCATCAAGGCCTCTAGCACGGCCACTTGAAGCTACTCAAACCAAAAACCTAACCATTCCTTAGTTATATCATGCGATCGACTACTAAAACAACCAGAGTTGCTAATATATGGTGAGAATATGGATCAAAACTCAGGACGACTGCAGCCGAAGTAGCAGGGGTGTTCGGTCGACCGGCTCCAAAAACCCGAGATCCACTCGAACTACTTACATTCAGTACAGATGAACTCGTGCTGCAAAATTTTTCGACATACGCGTGCAAATTAGTCTAATGAAAATGAGTTACGACACGATAAATTAATAGTAACTTAGTTTTATAGCCATGTAGCAATTGCAAAGATGAAATATGACCACTTTTAGTGGTAAATATGAATAATAGTCATTTTGTCAATGATGCAGTTACGCTTAATCCCGCTAAAATTTTTGACACCCAGAAACCTTTTATATAATTTCAAAATCAATTTTAAAGTTCAAGATATTGTTTGTGTGTTCTAGAAATCATTTCTAGACTTTCAAGAATTAATTATACAATTCAAAATATTTTTTAAATGTTCGAGAAAGAACTAGAAATTATTTCTCGAATACTAAAAATCAATTCTAGAAATGACTATTATTCATACTTCCACAAAAGCTGGTTATATTTCACTTGGCTATTTACTAATATTACCACTAAAAAAATTTAATACGGCGGCACTATTCACCTTGTCGACGGATATTGACACGAATCGTAACTTGGATCGGTGCTTGTGGTCACCGCGGCCCCACCAAAATTACAGCTAGTCGGAATCGGATTACTTTGATAATAACTGTTGAACGCGTAAGACGCGTGGTCGTGGACCGTGTTCGGGTAATAGCAATGGCCGCCAGGCTGGATGGCCGAGCAGTCTGCCCCACCATGGCCGCACGCATAGTCCAATGCAGTTTGCAATGCAGCAAGCGGCATGGATTGCATGGCCACGCACCAACTCTCGATCGGGGGCTTGTTCGTTTGTAAAGGGGTAGTTTGGGGATTATTAGGGTTCGTTACCATCGGCTTCTCGGGATTTGAGGAAATTGGGTTCGTAAACTCGGTCGACGGGTTGCCTGTCGGGACTGTCGTGATAGGGGTAGTTATGTCATTTTGCCGAGCGGAAATTAATACGGAGTCGTGCGATTTTATGTTTTCGTGATCATGGGGATGTAGTAGTGTAGTTGGCTCTGGTGTTAGTTTGAGGCTTGAAACTTCTGAAAAATGAACAAACCATGTTATGCTTTATGAAGAATCATGTTATGATGTTTTAAGATTGTATGATTGGAGTTTTTAAGCAATTAGGATAGATCTAAGGGCAATTTTGTGTGACAAAACATGATATGAGTAGAAACTATTAATTTTCATAATATTTATGAAACAGGGCAAAGTGAGAAAGTTTTGACATTCATCAAACATTTTACCTAGCACAAGAATCTTCTGTTTGAATGATGATAGTCTAATATAATGAAAGATGAGACATATATTCCGTATTTACACATTTGAAACTTCTTAACCCAAAATTTTCTATGAATAAAAGGAAAAAAACCAAGAAAAAGAATATATGACAAGATATGATGATGATGATAAACAAGGGCATGTTAATTTAAGACTTTGGAAGGAGTAAGGTTCACCTGAACAGAGTACAAGAGCAGCCAGGTGAATTAACTGTAGACAACGCATGATTATTCTTGAACACATATTCTCCTCAAGTTTGCAACACTTGTTTATGATTAATTTCCTCCCTTCAAATTCAACCTAGTTTGTCTTTTTTTCCTTCTTCTACTTTTATTGGTGGGTAATTCAAAAGGAATACTGCCTTTAGTTTGGGTTTGAAAACAGAGAAGACAACAGATAAACCATGTCAATCCAAAAAAGACATGATTACGCTTTGACAAAATAAAGGACTTTGTGTCATTCAGTGTGTGTAGATATAAATAATGAAATAAATATGTTTAGTGGGTCAGCTGGTAAGGAAAAAGAGTGGTCGTCTGCGTTGTGTTTGTGTGGAGCTTAGAGGGAAAAAATAAAAGGTGGTGGCAACATTAAAGAGAGGAAATTGTTTGGAATTTAAGTGGGGTGCAAAGTTTTATGATGGCAATTTCGTGTTTTGCTTTTGTTCCTTTTCTTTTTTTGTATTTTTTTTTTTGGTATTACAAGTAGCTTTTACTATCTCTTGTACGTGGAGTTGTGTTTTAAACAGCATACTGATAATTATACCAAACGAGCCATCGGTAGGCAATTCAACCGGTTAAATCGGTCTTACTATTTATTTTACCGGTTTTAATAATATTAAATTAATTTATTATTATAATAAAAAATATGTATAAAACTAACTTTAGTAAATAGTAAGATTAATTAAAATCCGATAACAATATAAACATATTAAAATTAAGTGTAGGACTTTCAATTTATATAAATAAATTAATAAAAAAATATATTTTTTAAAATTCGGTATACCCGGTATTTTAACCGATATTTTCTAGTAAAACTGATATTTTTTGGTATGAAACATGTATAAATCGGTATTACGGCCAATATGGTATCTAGAGGGGATACGTACCGGCCAGACCACAGGTAATAACGGCCGGTACGATACGACATTTAAAACATCAATGTCATCCTTGAAAACCACCTTGAAAGACAAATAGTATTTTGATAGCGGTTGCTTGTTTGTAGTTTTTTAGCCGAGTAGGGGATAAATCTCGACCTCGGGTCGTGTCTTTCCAGAAAGGTTGTTCGAAATCTGATTCAAGCAACAACTGATAGAGAATCACGTTTGATTAAACAAGTTCTATGTTCTGTTGTTTTGCACTTAGATAAAATAGTTCATTAGCGGGTGGACAGAAGATCATCTTATCAGTCACTTGCGAAACAAGAATTGTTGGTTCACAACCTAGATGAACAAACCATTAGAATGGTTGTAGTATCAACTGTACAGTTGGTCTTGACTGATTAGTTGCACTAGTACATTTATGTATTGAACAGAATCACAGAGAGTAGTAGTTTGTTTTATATTGATCGTCGTAAACAAACTTATTCTCGGTTAATTACTGCATCTCTTAACCCATAAGATATAAACAGGTATGTACATGCAATAGTTATTACTTTGATTCACTAAAGTTGAGATTCATTCTGGTGGATCAATATTCCTAATGTTTTGGATAGTAGTGTTGTATGTACGATGTGCTGTTAAAATATGTATGTTCACCATGTGCGTTAGTTTGATGATGTCCCCGAAGTGAGTTCATGAAGGATTATTATGTTAAACCCTGTAGGTGGATTAAGTTCCGACATAATAATAATGTGATGAACGGCGCTAGCTTCGGTTTACAAGGTATTAATTAATTCTTGATTATCCGTAATCGAATTAATTCGTGGACATTATATTTTAACCATAGGGAGGTAATTCGAGTAATTATAAATGGAGTCTCGAATATAATTACGGGGATGATAAGGGAGTTCAATAATGTTTACGTTAGTGGACCAAAATATTATTTAACTAATTGACAAGAGTGAACTTGGCTCACAATTAGGCCCAATGCTTAAGGAGCCCAAATCATCACCTCTTTAGGTTCCCTACTATAACTCTATAAATACATCATTAAGCTCATGGGACTGAGAAGAGAGAACAGATAGAGACCTAATTCTGCAACACGATCGGCGGCCCCCCTCTCTCTAGTTCCCATTATTGAGCTTTGTCTTCGTCTTGTTGCTCCACCGATACAATTCGAAGAAGATGTTCGAGACATACAATAGAAGATCCAGAGGTACCAATACCTCGTGATCATCGACTAACGATCAACCCCGTGACCGCCGGCCATCCACCGTCGACGACCACCGCGAGCTACAGCCCGACACCGCAGCTCGCCTGCAGCCCGCGACAATCTCGTGTGCCCCGGTGACCGACCTCCATGCATAGCCCTGCACCGCCACAGCCCCGCGACATCCCCGCACACTCCGGCGGCCCCGCGATGCAGACACGTTGCTCCAGACCAAGGCTCCCGACGAGCTTCTCGAGTCCGACTAGAAGAATTCGCCAGGCCAACATATATTGAGTTTAGATGATCTAGAGGAAATCTACAACGACTCAGGGTCTGCAAATTTTACTCCATAAGTGTTCAACTCTAAACCTCTAGATCCGCTGAGTGTAGGTATATTGTTGCTATTGAATTTGTAACTTATACATAACGAGATCCTCACCGATACTAACAGTAAGAAATATGGATGGTTTCTTACCTAAGAGGGAATGTGCTAAGCTACCTGGACGTGTGCATGAAGTTGTCTAACTTAAGAAGATCGGTTTCCGTAGATGAATTGATGGTCTTGAAGATTTGGAAACCAATTCTGAACCGACATACCTTTTTTGGGAATTTGTATATAGACAAAACATTTTTCACTTTTCTAAGAGACATAGACGAGAGAACTTTTGGACATTGTGAGGATTGTCTAGACCTCTCTTGAGTTGAGTTTAGTTTTCGTTTTATCAGTGTTCAAATTTCAGAGTTAGTTCATCACTCAGAATTTGATATAATTTACTTTTTAATTAAATTTTGGGTAATGCTATATGTACATAATATTGTACATAAGGGTATACATAACACTCACATTGAGCGGGACATACTAAAAATAAAAAATCAAGTGGACCCCACTCTGTCTGAGTATTATGTACACCTCTATGTACATTTATTATGTACATGTAGCATTTTTCTTAAATTTTTATGCTTGGGATGAGTATCTTTCACTATTCGAAGGATTCGTCTATGCAGCCTAGGTTCAAGCCTTGGCCAGAAAAATAATTGAGTAGGTAGAGTAGAACATAGGTTATGAATAAAGAGAGTCCTCTCTAGGAATTTCTGTTTGTACGATTCGCCCAAACGAAAGAGTTATGAGAGAGTGTGTGATGCTGTCCTGATAGTTCATTTTCGATTATTGGCTTCTAAGAAGTTTATGAACTTACGTTGTTTGGCATTTTTTGATCCACTAAAATTTCAATTTACATACATTATTAGGACCCAAAACACTATATTCGTTCGTTCGAGATGATATTGAAAATGATTAATGCATAATATTAAATTATTTATTGACTTTGTTACATCGTCCGAGTAGTAAAACAAAATCAAACATTCAACGTGATAATAATTTTTTTTGCTTTGTTAGATGCAACCTCGTGCACATGACATATTCATTCATCCAACATAAAAAGAAAAAGAAAAAAAAGGAAAATCTAATAGATAGACTTCATCTCCAGAAATGTTGTGTTTCTTCTATATTTGTTTAACAACAATCGGACTCGTCACGTTATGCTGACCGTCAGACCATGTCAGCTTCCCAAATACATAATCTTTCCTACAACCATGTTTTTTAGGCTGTATTTTGATGTTAAATCCTTTCTCCTCCCCAACTGACTTAAATTCCAACTCATCCGGCTCGATTTGTACTGATATTCCAGGTGGGCTCTGAACAAAGGCTTTGTAAGTACCCGGAGAACCTACATTTTTTACCTTCCTAGTCATAATAACTGAGCCCTTGAGGTTGGGAACTGTGATCGAGGGGTAGTTGAAGTCTACAAGACTAATGTTCTGCTTGGGACAAGCGTATGCTTTATCCCATAACAACTTAATCTGCGTTTGGTTAAAACCGAATGTGCATAACAAGTTGAGGTAATCAGTTATTCGTAAATCATAAACTAGTCCAGGGTCCATTGCCCGATTTGGATCAATGTGTCCCCCTCCATAATTGAACGGTGTAGCTTTCGAGTGGCTGTTGTTGGAGATTGGGTGCCAAGTGTTGTCGAGTGTCCTTGCTGAAATAAACAAATAAAGAAAATGTTACAGAGCAAATGATTATCTTTGTGATTTCTTTTGAATTATTCAAAGGCGTTCATGTTTGTGCATCGTTTATAATTCGTGATTTGATGTAGGTAATCACCAGTGGTCATGATAGCGGACTTAATGGCAGACGGGCTCCATTTTGGGTAGAGCTTCTTCAAGAGGCCGACGACCCCAGCAACGTGTGGGCAGGACATTGAGGTGCCTGATTCGGCATTGAACTTCACATGTCGCGTGTCATAGTCTTCACCTGTCGGTCCACTTACTTTGGAGAAAGCTGCTATGATGCTAACTCCTGGTGCCGTGATATCCGGCTGAGAACAAGAAAACTGTAATTAAGACATAAAATATAACTAAATTAATTAAACAAGAATTCAGTATTACTCAAAACCTTGAGAATTTCCGGCATAACGGGATTTGGCCCTAGCGATGAAAAACCCGCCATTTCTGGCGCTGGCTTTGTGTCCAAAAGAGTTGTTGTTTTGGTGATACGAGCCATGGGAGACCTGCTTGCCATGATCAACAACAGTCATTTTACAGAAGCAGGTGGTGTAAGATACCTATGTGTGATTTGTTCACCTTGTTTTATTCATTTGAGATAAGAGAGCAAGTCCATCTGTGTAATTGATATGCGTAGCTGGCAAGAAATGAGCATCTGCTATGATCTCATTCCCAGAGGCCTCATTGTTTGCTAAAACCATTCCCACAGCACCAGCTAAGGCGGCTTGCCAGCCCTTGTCGACCCTGTCAGTGATTCCCCTTAGACAAACCAAGATCTTCCCTTTCACCTTTTTAGCATCCAGAGAATCAGGTTTGCACAACTCCCTGAACTTTATCCCATAAGTATATTTCATTCATATTTTAACCTTTTTAAATTTAGTTCAAGTAAAATCATGTTCCTCAAGGAAAAACGATAGGAACACAGGGGAACTTGGAGAATATATTCCTTTTTATTTTTTATAATTGAGGGGCCTTACGCTTGTTCCGCTGTTGCGTTGGCGGCATTCGCATATCTCGCATAAATTATTGGGAACAACTTTCGCGGTGGAAGCGATTTTTTTGAAAGGCTTTGTCCCTGCGCATCAACTACTCCTTTAAATAAATTTTCACTGAATAATAAACATGAAAGGGAGAATCGGAAGATACATATATAATTACCTCGTAAGTCTTGTGCCCTATCTTTAAATAGCTAGAAAATTTCCGATCAATGGTGCTTGCGCCAACCGTGATCTTCCAAGGCGCAACATTCAACACCGTAGCAGGGAACGGCCCCGCATTTCCACCCGAGAAGACGACCACAATCCCTTTACTCACCGCGTGAAACGACCCGATGATTGTGGCATCCATAAAATACTCGATACTGCCATCTCCAGCTAGGGAGACTGAGAGCACGTCGACCCCATCGCTGATGGCCATGTCGAAGCCCGCCAAGATGTCAGCATCAAAGCAATCTCCATCATCGATGATGGGCCAGCAGACCTTGTAGGCTGCCACGCGGGCCATGGGGGACCCACCCTTGGCGGTTCCGTTGCCGTAGCCGAAGATGTTGGCCCCAGGAACAAAGTTGCCGCCAGCTGTCGACAGGGTGTGGGTCCCATGGCCGTCATAGTCGCGCGGCGTGTAGTCGCTTGAGTTGAGGTGTCCCCCGTGCGCGACGTACCCCTTGTAGAAGTAGCGGGCACCGATCAATTTCCTTCATGCATCGAAAAATCAACACACATATATATGCTTGAATAAATTTGTTTCAAGAGTAATGTGTTCTCATAGGCCTCTGTCCATCTTTTATTTTTCCTATAAGCTTCTCTATGGTGAGCCTTTGAAGGTGAGAGAAATGAAATAAAATGATATATATATATACACACACACACACAACCTGTTGCATTGAAAGCTGTGATCAAATAGATTTTGGCATATTCCTTTCCACTTTGATGGAATCGGACCATTTATTCCTTCGTCGCTAAAGCTTTTCGATTCTGGCCACACGCCTGGTTCAAACAAACAATACTTATGATCATATATATGCAAATGTAGTCCCTTGCATATAACACAGAAATAATAAGCATATGCATATCAAAGTGTAAATGATACTTTGGAGAGGTTATAAGAAAACAAACCCGAGTCAAGATTGGCGATGATGACATCTTCACCCAATCTGGACTTATTCCATAAAGAGTAGGCAGGAATTTCTCCGTCGTCGTTTTCGAGACCGAGAAAACTCCACGACCTCGTGGTTTGTAACTTTCTTCCTCTATTCAAGAATACGGATATAACGTTTGGATGATCTGAGAATGTTCATGTGAGACATTGAACATAGTTAATAGAACCAAGTCTGTTAAAAAAAATGTGATTAGATAAAACCACTCACTGGATATTTGAAGTGCTTCATTTTCTTCGAGAGTTGCAGCAAATCCATTGATGTGTCGAGTGTAAGAGTAAAAAATGGCAGCTTTGGCCTTGTCTCTACTGTACAAAAAGAATGAATATAGTAATGGATCAATTTTTTCATCAAGAAAATGAGAAATTTGAACTACAAAACTCCATTTTTATCTTCATGATTTCTGCACAAACTTCACTTACGTACCTGCCCAAGAATGACCCTAGAAAGTCATAATGAGACTGGGTGACTCTATCATAATCAGCTTGTGTGGCTTCTTTTCCATGTGAATGACCTCCCAAGTACACCACATATGACTATACAACGGGACCAAGAAAAATTAAAAGAAATAACATCAAGGAAAATTAGGCTGAGCTAGGCTGCAGATATGCATTGGTAAACTAACATCAAGGAAAATAACATCAGTTTGTAAAACGTATAAAAAAATTGTTGATCAAAATAAATTGGTTTCAGTGAGGCTTCAGATATGTTTACCTTCTTGACGGAAAATACGTGGCCGATCAAGAGTACCAAAACAAGCGAGCGAAGATAAAGAGCGGGAATATGAGTACTAGCTTTCATGGCTCCTTAACTTTCAGGTCTTTTTAGTTGAAGTTATAGGCTTCCACTTTTCTTACAATGGTGTAGTTTACGCGTTTATCGTGTAAATTAAGTTGTGTCAAAAGCAAGATCGAAATAGAGTTTTGAGAAGATTTTGTGCTGATCTTAATATCTTCAAGCAATCATGATCCTAGAGCATCATAATCTCCTTGAATATCAGAGATTTGTGACTTGTGGTTATTTATATATGAATTCTAAGGATTAATATATTTTACATGCATGAAAAGAGCAGTCTCAAGACTTTGATGTCAATTTTTCTGTTTCCTATGTGATCAAAGAGTATCCCTAGGTGATAATTATTAATCATCACGCTAATGGAAAAAAAAGCAGCCTCATACATTGATTTCAACTATGTTTTCAAATGTAATTGAAAGGTATCTCAAGTTATAATTATTAATCAATACGAGTATGGAAAATAACCAGCTGCAGGGCATTGATTTCAACCTCTGTTTTCTTATGTGATGATTAAATGATATCCATCCTAAGGTATGAACAAATAAAACAACACGAGAAAGGGAAAAATTGCACAAAAATATGTGTGCGCTTGTGAAATCTTCAAATTTCAAAGAGAATAAATGTAATTTTCTTTCAAAGATTTTTTATTTTTTCTTTCAACTTTGGCCCATAAAGTCTACAGTTAACATAGTATTTATATATGGATTTTTTTGCGCTTGTGAAATCTTCAAAGTTTCAAAGAGGATAAATGTAATTTTCTTTCAAAAATTTTTTATTTTTTTTTCAACTTTGCCCCATAAAATCTACAGTTAACATAGTATTTATATATGGATTTTTTATTTTTTTTCAACATAAATGTATTTCTTCTTTTCTTTGTTATTTTTTTTGATTTTTTGTTTGACTGGATGTATATCAGATATTGGACTTGTAGTTTTGTGACTTTTCGGCCCATTTAGGGCATTTTATATACAGGTTTGGGTTTCGGCCTTAACCCCGACCCTACTGGGGTGGTGTTAAAAAAAAACCTAATAAAGACCTTGGCTGACAGGGTAGGAGCAAAAGCACAGTAAAGAAAGGAAGCAGAATGGACAACAATAGCAAGTTTAGGAGCAGGATTAGCGCACAAAAAATCTCAATATTGTATTCGCGTAGAAGAAAAACAAAGGTCGAATAATGTATAGATATTGGACCTTTTGAGGAAATTATAGACCCTAGGAGACAATTCACATTGATCAATAAAAATCGACTTCAATGCTATTTTTGTTTTATTTTTTATGAGTTTATCCAATTTATCATGAAAAGTGAAAGGGGATAAAAGAACCCTGTCTTGACTATTTCAACTTTGAGTTTTTCTTCTTTCACGCAACCAATTTAACCTTTCAAATTCAAAGAAGTATTCACGTTTCTTTTGACCGAAAGAAAAAAAGAAAAACTTCATACAAATGAAACTTGAGTCAGGAACCAAAATTGTGGTAATTTTATTTCTATCTTTCCATACATAAACCGAAGAACGGAAAAGATCCTTCCAGCGCCTCGGGTCCCAGAAGTGCATGATAAATACCACCAAAGCCCAGCACTGCAGAGGAAATTAAATGAAGGACTCCAGATACAAAGTATGGAAAGGTCTCTACAACTTCCCCCCTCTACAGAGCTAAGTCAGACTAAAAGGCAAAAAAATGATTCAAAGCTCAAGCAATTTTCACTTGAAATTTTAAAGTCAGACTAAACAAACTAGAGCTTAATCTCAAGAAGTTTGAGGAATAACTAAAATGGAATGGCACAAAAATATTCAAATTATATTTGGAAAAGTTTAAGGAAATGAAAAAAAAAAACAATAAATTACCAGGGCTAATGAAAATTTAGAATTTACAAAGTAGAATCAGTCCGTAAAGCCAAACGCAGAGCAAATCATACTATTTTATATTAAACCAAATATATCACAATTCACAACACAGGCAAACTTGTATGCCTCAAATTCAAACCAAAAGCTTTATACATGGACCTAATAGGCCTAATTTGGATTAAAATAACTAGCATAATTCCAGCATATAACAATTTAAAATGTTTTGGTTTTTGGATTAAAATAACTGGCATAACTCCAGCAGCATATAACAATTTAAAATTTTATGCTTTTTACGGAACTCTTGAATCATAGACTTATTTAATGAAAGAATTCTGATAAGAGAGAGTGGGATGCTATCTTGATAGTTCATTTTCGATTAGCTTCTGCAAATTTTATTAACTGAGATTATTTGTAAAAACGCATTTTTACTCCCCCAAATTTTAATCTACATGCATATCAACACCCGACACAGTGTATTCGTTCGTTCGAACAAATAAGATGGTATTGAAAATGACTAATATGTAGTATTAAATTATTTTGAAAAGGAAAAACATTCAGCGCGCCAACACTTTTTCTGCTTTTGTAGACGCTACCATTCGTGATATGAAAATGAAAAAAGAAAAAGAAAATCTAATAGATAGAATGAGATAGTCAATTGACATGTTTGAGAACACGCCTTGTGTGGACTCCAAACTCCAGAAAAGCTGATTTTCTTCTATATCTGCTTAACAACAATTTGACTCGTCACCTTATGATGACCGTCAGACCATGTCAGCTCCCCAAATACATAATCTTTGCTACCACCATATTTTTTAGGCTGTAATGTAATGTTGAATCCTTTCTCCTCCCCAACAAAATTAAATTCCAGCTCATCCGGCTCGACTTTTTATGATATTCCATCTGGGCTACAAACAGAGGCTTTGTAAGTGCCCGGTGCACCTACATTTTTTACCTTCCTTGTCACGGTGACTGGGCCATTGAAGAAGGGAACTGTGAGCGAGGGGTAGTTGAAGTCGATGAGTCTAATATTCGGCTTGCGACAAGTAATTGATTTTTTCCAGAACAACTTAATCTGCGTTTGATTATAACCGAGTGCACATAACAAGTTGAGGTAATCTGTTGTTTGTAAATCGTAAATGAGTCCAGGGTCCATTACCCGGTTCGGATCAATGTGTCCTCCTCCGTAATTGAACGGCGTAGCTTTCGCGTTGCTGTTATTGGTGATTGGGTTCCAAGTGTTGTCGATTGTACTTGCTGAAATAAACAAATTAAAAAATAAAAATAAAAAAAGAAACATGATACACAATAAATGATTATCCTTGTGATTTATTTCGAATTATTCATATCATATGCATCCATGTTTGTGCACTGATGATTGATGACTTAAGTAAAATCACCAGTGGTCATGATGGCAGACTTAATGGCAGCCGGGCTCCATTTTGGGTAGAGCTTCTTCAAAAGGCTGACGACCCCAGCAACGTGTGGGAAAGACATTGAAGTACCCGAAATAGAATTGAAGGGCACACGTCGCTTGTCAAAGTCTTGGCCTGTCGGTCCAACCGCTCCAGTATATGCGGCTATGATACTAACTCCTGGTGCCGTGATATCCGGCTGAGAACAAGAAATTGTAATTAAGACATAAAATATAACTAAATTAATTAAACAACAATTTACAAGGTTCAGTATTACTCAAAACCTTGAGAATTTCCGGCATAACGGGATTTGGCCCTTGCGATGAAAAAGCTGCCATTACTGGCGCTGGCGTTGTGTCTAAAAGAGTTATTGGTTTGGTGATACGAGCCTTGGGAGACCTGCATAGCCTGAAATATTTTTAACAATGTCATTTTACAGAAGCATGTGATGAAAGATAGCTATATATGTGATTTTGTTCACCTTGTTTTATTCATTTGAGTTAAGAGAGCAACTCCATCTTTGTAACTGATATGTGTAGCTGGCAAGACATGAGCTTCGGCTTTGATGTCATTCCCAAAGGCCTCATCGTTTGCTAAAACCATTCCCACAGCACCAGCTAAGGCGGCTTGCCTGCCCTTGTCGACCCTTGCAGTGATTCCCCTTAGACAAACCAAGATCTTCCCTCTCACCTTATTAGCATCCAGAGAATTAGGTTCACACAACTCCCTGCATTTCATCCCATAGTTTTTTCATATTTCAACTTTTTCAAAATTAGGCGAGTAAAATCATGTTCCTCAAAGGAAAAAAAATTACGCTTGTTCCGCTGTTGCGTTAGTGGCATTTGCATATTTGGCATAAATTATGGTGAACAACTTTCCCTCTGGAAGATATTTTATTGAAAGGCTTTGTCCCTGCGCATCAACAACTACTTCATCACACAAATGTCTATTTTCTTATTCAACTTTCAATTGTTCAATGAAGAATTACACATCAACTTAAGGGAGAAACAGAAGATACACACATACCTCGTATTTCTTGTTCCCTAATATTAAATAGCTAGGAAATGTTCGATCCATGGTGCTTGCAGCAACCGTGATGGGCCAAGGTGCATTATTTGAAACTGTACCCGGGTCTGGCCCCGAATTTCCTGCTGAGCAAACGACCACAATCCCATGACTCACTGCGTGAAACGACCCAATGGCAACACCGTCTGCAAAAAATTGGCCACCGGAACCACCTAGAGAAACCGAGATCACGTCAACTTCATCGTGGATTGCCATGTCGAAGCCCGCAATGATGTCAGCATCAAAGCACTCTCCTTCTTCTATGACGGGCCAGCAGACCTTGTAGGCTGCCACGCGGGCCATGGGGGACCCACCCTTGGCGGTGTCATTGCCGTAGCCGAAGACGTTGGCCCCAGGAACAAAGTTGCCGCCAGCTGTCGACAGGGTGTGGATCCCGTGGCCATCATTGTCGCGCGGCGTGTAGTCGCTTGAGTTGAGGTGTCCCCCGTTCGCGACGTACCCATTGTAGAAGTAGCGGGCACCGATCAATTTCCTTCATGCATCGAAAAATCAACACATATATATATGCTTGAATAAATTTGTTTCAAGAGTAATCTGTTCTCATAGGCCTCTGTCTATCTTTTATTTTTCCTATAAACTTCTCTATGGTGAGCCTTTGAAGGTGAGAGAAATGAAATAAAATTGTGATATATATATACACACACACACACACAACCTGTTGCATTGAAAGCTATGATCAAATAGATTTTGGCATATTCCTTTCCACTTTGATGGAATCGGACCATTTATTCCTTCGTCGCTAAAGCTTTTCGATTCTGGCCACACGCCTGGTTCAAACAAACAATACTTATGATCATATATATGCAAATGTAGTCCCTTGCATATAACACAGAAATAATAAACATATGCATATCAAAGTGTAAATGATACTTTGGAGAGGTTATAAGAAAACAAACCCGTGTCAAGATTGGCGATGATGACATCTTCACCCAATCTGGACTTATTCCATAAAGAGTAGGCGGGAATTTCTCCGTCGTCGTTTTCGAGACCGAGAAAACTCCACGACCTCGTAGTTTGGAACTTTCTTCCTCTATTCAAGAATACGGATATAACGTTTGGATGATCTGAGAATGTTCATGTGAGACATTGAACATAGTTAATAGAACCAAGTCTGTTAAAAAAGAAAATGTGATTAGATAAAACCACTTACTGGATATTTGAAGTGCTTCATTTTCTTCGAGAGTTGCAGCAAATCCATTGATGTGTCGGGTGTAAGAGTAAAAAATAGCAGCTTTGGCCCTGTCCGTACTGTATAAAAAACAAAATAAGAATGAGTGTAGTAATGGATCAATTTTTTTATCAAGAAAATGAGAAATTTGAACTACAAAACTCCATTTTTATCTTTACTAGTAAAGTGCACATGCGATGCACGTGGTGGTGAATGTTTTGCCAATTAAGTTTAGTAAAATAAATTAATTAATTTATTAAAAATATCATTGCAAGAATGAAATAAAACATAGAACAAATGAGCTCATAATGTAATTGTATTTTGCCGATTAAGTTTTGTAAAATAAATAAATTAATTTATTAAATATATCATTGCAATAATGAAACAAAATGTAGAACAAATTGTTTTTTCCAAAATAACTTAACGATGTCCTAATATAAAAATAATTAAATAATATATTACAACCCCAACAAAAATACTAAATAACTAAATAATGACTAATATATATTATACATGCATTAGTTCTTTTATTTGTTTATGTTAGACGATTCAATAGCAATCTCTTTCATTTTGGTTTTGAAATCCTCATAAGAAGCATTGTTGTTTCAATTGTATTGCAAAATTCATCTTAATATATTTGGCAAAACGTCTACTTTATTCAAATACTTAAAAAAATTTTCTAGTCCAACATATAGTGAAACTTCATGGTTGTATCATCTTTATATTTCTACTAACAATACATGAATATCTCTGCAAAATAACCAATCGTGTCATTAAAATTGTTGATTATTTTTTATTATTGTATAAACTATTACATTACTCTCTCTCTATATATAGACAAATTGATACTTACCCATGGATGTATCGCCCTACAGGGGGAATGAATTTCATCTCTAAATAAAAGTTGACTTTTCAAAATCTCTATTACATGTATCTTGTTTGTTTTGAAATATTTTATTAATTACCATAAATTAAATGATAATTAGATTGAAAGTGTTATATTTTCTATCATTAGCAACAACTTTCATAATAATTTGTTGTACACGATATTATATAGAATGCAAATTTTTCTATTAATTTGGAGCCCTACCTTTACTACAAGAAAATGAGAAAATTCCAACGAAAATTTCAAATAAAATATACTACAAGGGAATTATCGAAAATTCTAACGAATATTTCAATGTTATTACTCCCGTTTGAATTTTCCAATATAATTCTAGAAAAAAATATTTTATTGGAATCATGAGCATATCTATGTTTATTTAAAGGTCCGGCACATCCCTCCATCCCAAAGCATATAGCGTAAGGAATCTAATAAAAATTGTGGGAACATTTTTTCATGATTTTTATCATGTTCCCTATTTTAAAAATGAAATTAAAAGAAAGAAATAAAGATACATTATGAATTAATCTACAACTCAACCAATTATAATTTAATTCAACTCATAACTTTATTAATGTTATAACATAAACGCGGCATTACAACTAAAGAAAATATAATAAATCTCAAAATTACGTCCCAGCAGTTGAGACCAGTTTATTCATTTATATATTGAGATTATCTACACCTGTTATTATCATGAATAATTGCATCACTGCGATATAATACCATAATGATTCGCTAGTTCACGCCAAGTTTTCAAATTTTTTATCTGATATATGATATGGACTTTTCTATTCCTATTTTAAAATGCCTTTTTGAATTCATTAAATGTAAATGAACCATATTGATGATAGTTTCAAATCTCTCTTTTGCAACATATTTTTTTCTATATCTTCAAAATATATTTTTTATGTCTTTTTTAACTAATGCAAGGGGAATTATAGTTATATATTCATAATTTATAAATTCATCAATTGTAATGTCGAGTCAGCAATACTACAATATAGATTTTTTGTGTATAATTTTTGTAAAAAAATATTTCAATGATTTTCTTATGTTGAATTGAGAAAAATCGTCCTTTTTTTATTAAATATATTTTAACGTATTGCGACTGTACTGATGTGTTAGAATGTATTACAAGTGAGAAACATGATAAATTATGTAAAGTATAATTTATAAATTGTAATGGCACTATGTTATTTTGATAGTATACTTTTTTTTCTAACCTACATGGATAAAGGTAAAAATAACTATTGTATATCACCTAAAACTTACACATAGAATAAATAAGTATAAAAATTAACAAGCATTTATCAACCCTGCTCGTTTGCATCGATAAATAGAAGTTTTAAGAAGTTTATATTTTCTTTTATTAATCATAACATATTTATTTATTATTTTTAAATATTTATTAGTACGTGTTACAACTTAGTAATTTATAATATCATATGTCAAATTTAATATATATATTTTTTATTTTATATTATTCTTTCATATGTTTTTAACTTTTGTATTTGCTCAAAAATTCATAATATTATGTAAAGAACTTTTTCGGTCATATGTGTTAATATATCAATTATTTGTATATCTTAATATTATATTATATAAAATTACAGTTTTCTCTTTAATATTATAATCAATTATTCATAATTTATAAATTCATCAACACTATTGTGGAGTCAACTATACTACAACATAGATTTTTTGTTCATAAGATTTTTAAAGAATATATTATTTCGGTCATATGTGTTAATATATCATCTATTTGTATATCTTAATATTATAATATATACAACTACAATTTTCTCATTAATATTATAATCAATTAGTCATAATTTATAAATTAATCAATAATATTGTCGAGTCATCTATACTACAACATAGATTTTTTGTTCACCAGATTTTAAAAGATATATTATTTTCAATGATTTGCTTATTTTTAGTTGAGAAAAATTATGTTTTTTTTTTAAATACATTTAACTTATTGTAACTGTATAGATTTGCTAAACATGTATTACAGATGAGAAAGATGACAAATTATAGTATAATTTATATATTGTAATGATATTATGTTATTTTAATGGTATATTTTTTCTATTGGCTAAATAGAGCCCTCAATATTATGAAATTGTGTGTATCTACCACTGCAATTAGCTTTTCAAAGCAACTTTCATTGAATTTTTTACACTTCCGATGAAAAATTTTCTAACTGTAGAAATATGTACCGAAAAAAAAAAATCAAATAAATTCCACAACATTAAATAATGGTAATTCGAATCATTAAATCCACTAAAATTCCATTACAATTTAATTTGATTTATGTTGGAATAGGCGCCAGTGATATTTTCCAATGAAAGCTATGCAAATGAAATATCCTTTGAAATTTTTAGTGGAACACCTTATCGTTGGATTTTTCATTGCAATATAGCATTTTATTTTTTGCATTTCCTTTTAAACATTAAAATTTTTATGTTGTAGTTTTTTTATTAATTAATTGCGTTTACAATTGTTTTTATTAAAAATATATAAAACACATGAACTTTTTAGTCCATATAACTTTTTAGAAATCACTCGCTATTTTAACTCAAAATTACCTATTAATTGCTCAATTAAATTACAACCTTTTACGTATTAAATATTAAATAACAAAAATAATTATTATTTTATATTGTAATATGATATATATATATATTATATTAAAAAAACTAATAGCAAATAAAAAAATATTTAAAATTAAAATAATCATTTTTTGAAATATTAAAATTTTCAACTTACATGGATAAAAGTACAAATAACTATTATATATCACCTAAAAGTCACACATAGAACTAATAAGCACAAAAAATTAAAAAGAAATAAACAATTCAATTTATTTGCATCTATAAATATAAGTTTTAAAAGTTATATATTTACTTTTAATTATAAAATTTTTATTTATTATTTGTTTTCATATTTATTAGTAAGTATTACAGCATAATTATATATTTAATGTTATTCATCATATTTAATATTTTTTACTTTCATATTGTTCTTTTATTGAGCACACATCTTGAAAATCTATGGCTCAAATAAAATAATAATAATTAAAATCTGATGATATATTTTACTTAATTATTGAATGTAAAATTCATATATTTCAAGTATTAATAATTAAATATTACTCACCCTGATATTAACCATCTAATGATCAAGTGAAAATAATTATTATTTTATATTGTAATAGGATATTTATATTATATTAAAAAATTAATAGAAAATAAAATGTTATTTAAAATTAAAATGACTATCTTTTTTAAATATTAAAATTTTCAACCTACATGGATAAAAGTACAAATAACTATTATTTATCACCTAAAAGTTACACATAGAACTAATAAGCACAAAAAAATTTAAAAAAAATAAACAATTCGATTCATTTACATCGATAAGTATAAGTTTTAAAAGTTTTATATTTACTTTTATTAATTATAAAATTTTTATTTATAATTTATTTTTATATTTATTAGTAAGTCCTACAACTTAATTATATTTTTGATGTTATTCATCAGATTTGATATTTTTTTACTTTCATATTGTTATTTTATTTAGCACACAACTTGAAAATCAGTGATCCAAAGAAAATAATAATAATTAAAATCTCATGATATATTTTACTTAATTCTTGAATGTAAAGTTCATATATTTTAAGTGTTAATAATTAATATTACTCACCTTGATATTAACCATTTAATGGTCAAGTGAAAATTCGCTAATTTTATTCAGTTTGTGACTAAAATTGAGGAAAACAAACAAACAAACAAACAGATGACGATTTTTGTGGGATCAAAATTCAATCCTGTAAGACTAAAGTGCAATTTCTATTCTAATTCTAAATATAAGAGTTTACTTTTCTTAAATAATGAAGTAGCTAAATGAATTGTTCAACTTTTCTAGTTTGTGAGAGAATGTATAAAATTATATTAAAAACAGGATTTTATTTTGAAAACAACAATTCTATATCTTTTCAAAACGTTGTTGTTTAAGTTGATAGTGGGTTGATATTTGGGAGATATGTGGAAGAAAACCATGTTGTGAGAAATAATGGTGCGAGAGTGAATATTGTCTTTGATTTTTAAGAGATGTGAAATGTATTGTTCATATATTTGTATTTAATTAATTAAGTATTAGTTATTAATTAAAAATATAAAATATGATGGGTATTAGTTTATTACTAATTTGCCATTAAAAATATGTTAAAATAAGGATTTTTTAGGTAATTTATTTTTTAATTTAAAATATAAAATAAGATATGTATTAGTGTATTACTAATTTACCATTAAAAATATGTCAAAATAAGGTTATTTTAGGTAGTTCATATTTTTACAAAAACACTCGTCCTTTTAAAGTAGTATATATATATATATATATATATATATATATATATATATATAAAATTATTGCAAGTTGTTTATATATATATATATATATATATAGGATGTGGTTCAAATGAGAACCAAGTCTTAGTGTGAGAACCGTAAGAATCGCTATTTTTAATTGTGCGTAGTGCTATGATTGATTGTGCTTGGTGCTATTTTTAATTAGGATGAATTTTATTAAAATAGCAACACAATTTCTGTTAGAGTTTGTAAAAATGATAGCATCATTTAATATGAAATATAGCATCATACACAATTAAAAATAGCATCAAATACGGTTCTCACGGTTCTCACACCAGGACTAGTTTTTATTTGAACCGACCCCTATATATATATATATATATATAGATATAGATGATTTCTGCACAAACTTCACTTACGTACCTGCCCAAGAATGACCCTAGAAAGTCATAATGAGAATGAGTAACTCTATCATAATCAGCTTGTGTGGCTTCTTTTCCATGTGAATGACCTCCCAAGTACACCACATATGACTATACAATGGGACCAAGAAAAATTAAAAGAAATAACATCAAGGAAAATTAGGCTGAGCTAGGCTGCAGATAAATTGGTTAAAAAAAAAAATGGATGCAGTGGCTGCTGACCGTGCGTCGCGACGCGGCAAATTTAAATTTATAATTTTTCCTTAACAAACCTCTACTAACTAGTAGTAGCGGCGAGTAAGGGTCGATCCCACGAGGAGCAGGAATTAAATTGTGATGATTCTCGTATTAATTGAACTAAACCTACAAAAGCAATAAAGGTGGGGGGATTGGTTTTATAAAAATAAAAATAAAAATAATAAAATAAAATAAGAGATCAAATAAAATAAGAGAAGTCCAGTTTTCGGTTCAGTTATCACCCAATCTAAATCTACCGTTAATTAATTTCGACGCTTTCTCTATAATGCTAATGAATTACCAACTCTAGCTAACAACAAGCTCTGTTAACCGAATTTTCCCTTACTGAATATTTAATCGAAATAAGCTCTTCGACTAAATCTAACTAGCGGACAACCTAGAATAAGCTCTCTAGATTTAATACACTAGCAGCATTAATTATGAGGAAAATAGATCAGTCTAAGCAATGGACGCGAAAGCTCGGACCATTTAACTTATGTTCACGCTACCCTAGAGATGCACGACCCCTAGTTTACTACTAACGAAACAAGACAATAACAATTACGGATTAAAGTCTCGAATCTAGCAATTAAACTATGAATATTTAACGTAGTTGGCCAGACTAAATCAAACACCATAATTCATAAACTTTATACACAGATAACATGAATCAACTCATCAACAAAAATAAATACGGCGTCTCGATTAATCAACGATAAAAATAAATCCTTCAATTCATAGACAAATCAAAGTTAGGGTTCAAACATCCCCTCAAACTGGATAAAAATACTAGTCTAACGTACTAATAAAAATAAATAAAAGATAAAAGAGAAGAAATAATATTCTCCCCTTGTGTGCGAGTGCGGCTTCCCTCCGCGTGTGTCTGCTCCGGATCCTTTTTCTCTCTACGTGCCTGCTTGTGCCGCTGCGTCTTTTTATTTTTTTTCTTCTGGCCAAAGTTCCGTTCTTTTCTTTGTTTTCGTCCGCTTGCAAATAATTCCTGTCTCCAAATGATGCGTGCGTGGAGTTTGTGTGGCTGTAGGATTCCCAAATAATTCTTCCCAAAAGCATGCGTGAGTTTTTTTTTTCTTTTTTTTCTTTTTGTTCCAAGTGAGTTTTCTCAAATTTGGGCCCAAATAATTGCCACCTTATTTTGGGCCTAAATTCTTCTTTCACGGCTGATTATCCGATACTACGTGTCCCGTCAGTTGACATCTTCGAATATTCTTCAAATGGCTGAAAATAGATAATGAAATATCAAAGTACATGAATGTATCCAAATAATAAATAAGTCAAAAAAAATACAAACGTGCAAATAAATTAAGTGTATAAAAATACACTATTAAATATATAATACTAGCACATTTTTCGACCTATCAAATCTCCCCAAACTTAAATCGTTGCTTGTCCCCAAGCAACTTAGAACTACAAGCACATAGATGGATATACACAAGTAGGTGGAATATTTGCTTAGGGCCTCACAAATCACACATAAGTGCATAGTTACAACTTCTCAAATTAATAACCCCGGACTCGAAATGAAATCATCTTTAGAACGCCAACAATTAAATATCAATTCAGTGAATTACCGCAGCTCATCAATCTTTTCTCCGAGTATACCAATCATGCAACTAATGATACCCCTTTCTTTGTCAACCGGTTTAGTTCCTCTTCGCTTCTAGCCAGAAATCAAAAGTCTCAATTTTTTTTTTTAATTTTTTTTTTATTGTTTTTTT
>BKCP01003447.1:0-65233 GCA_008636005.1 Striga asiatica
AGCTACTCATATTGGATTTGATCACACAAACATTCATAACCCAAGACATCATCATCAATGAAAGAATTGAAGAAAAATACTTACGATTTATGAAAATTCTGAACTCAATCCAATAGTATCCGAATCCAAAGGAAGTTAATAGAGGTTTTTAATCTCTAAAATCGAATCCCAAGAGCAAAACAATGATAGAAGGTGTTTTTCCTCTCCAAAACGCGCATAAAATCAGTCTCAACGCCTCAAATAAAACAAACCCTACTCCTAATTATAATAGAATCGCGAACTAATCTGATAAGCAGTAGCTAGCGCCGCTAGAGGGGGGTTAGCGGCGCTAGGGGGGGTTAGCGGCGCTAATGCTCGAACAGCGGCTTTTCTCTTCAGCTCGCTAGTATATGGCAGCGGCGCTAGGTCCCTTAGCGGCGTTAGCAACCCCTAACGGCGCTAACTCAACAAAACTGCGCTTTTTGTCCCGTTTCGGCTCGCCTAACCTCTCCCGGTCGACTTATAAGCCCCCAACTGTCTCGTGCACTCCCGGGTTCCGCCCGAGCTCGAACATTGTCCTTCACATGTTGGTCCGCACGACTAGCTGAACGATCCTAGAGCAGCGTTTCGAATACCTGAAACCAACACCAACCGAGAAAACACGGAAACAGGAGAATAGGAAGAAAGAAATACGAAAAACACGAAAAATACAGAAATAACACTAAACGCACAAAATGACTCAAATGACCGGAAAAACCTACAAAACAACCTAGAGTGGGAAAAGAATGATAAACAAAATACCACAAAAGTAGTAACAAAAATGGGACTAACACTATGCTTCTTGAAAAATAAAAAGGACATCGGAAATGTTAAATTGTAATTGTACATTCATAAGGGTCATATAGTAATTAATAGTTATAAGAACATGTGAATACACATTAAATTTTGTAGATAATTTGCGTAGGGTTAATTGCACCAAACCCCCCTGTATTATACGAAATCTGCGCGTTATCCCCCTGTATTTTAAAAATTGCATCATACCCCCTTGTATTGTACTTTGCCCAGCATACGCTCCTCAACTTACGTCTGGGTGCTAACACCGTTACATTTTTGTCAAACATCCCGTTATGCCCTTGTCATTTGAGAAGTCGGTTCCATTTGAAACAGAAAATATTCTAACTTTGAAATCGTTCTCTCTCTCTCTTCTCTCTCTCTCTCACTCCCCGTAAAAATCCCAAATTTCTTCACCACGATTGTCCAAAATTTTGCTGATTTTCAATTATTAATTCGTAAAAGTATCGATGGCGCATAACAGATCTGTTATTTATCTTCAATGTTGAAGCCGATTGAGGAGTATTCTTCGATATTCCAAATCTAGGGTTCTCTGTGCAGCGAAATTCTTTCTTCTCGAAGATATATATCAGTGGCGCATAAGGTACTTTTTGAATCCTCGACGATTAAAGCTTATTACATTGAAAGCCGATAGTTGCATTCATGAAATTAGGGTTCTTATGCTATGTGATTTTTGGTTAAGTGAAGTGTCGTGCTTGTGATTTTAAAATTGGGGAAAGTCGATTGCTTCATTTGGAAAATTCTGAAAAGTCGACATCTTCTGATTTGAAAATTAGGGTTTTTCGATTTGAAAATTAGGGTTTTTTTATTTAAAATTTAGGGTTTTCTAATTTGGAAAATGGGGAGTTTCGATAGCTTCATTTTGAAAGTAGAGAAAGTCGATAGCTTCTGATTTGAAAATTAGGTTTTTGATTTACAAATTAGGGTTTGTCGATTTGAAAATTAAGGGTTTTTGATTTTGAAAATTAGGGAGTTTCGATAGCTTCATTTTCAAAGTAGAGAAAGTCGATAGCTTCTGATTTGAAGTTAGGGTTGTTAGTCAATTTCATGCTTTTGATTTTTAAATTAGGGCTTTTTGATTTGGAAATTGTGGTTATTTATTTTATATTGTCTGTAGGTCGAATTGTGGTCCTCGTGTGAAATTTTTTACTTTGAAATGTATTGATGTTGTGAACAATTTGTGGTCATGTGTGATGTGTCTTTGTTCTTTGTTTAATTTATCCTCTCTGTAGGTTATTGATGCTGTTTGTAGGGTCCTTTTGTGATATAGTATTGGTTGTTTGTTTAATTGTGGTCCCTCTTGCATAGGAAGTGTTGATGCATATAGTATTCTACTTATGTTGTGCTCCCTGATTTCATATTTTAATCATATCATACTTGTTGATTTGCAGAATATGGCTATTGTATTTGATGTTAGAGTTGGTGGGGAGATAAAATATCATCCATTTGCGCACTACTTTGGTGGTCTAAGAGTTGCAGTTGACTGGTACGATGTGGACAGGTTGTCCATGTTTGAGTTGATGGATGTGTACAGGCAGACAGGTGGCAAATCATCCGTTGTGGACATTTATTCACACAAGCCTGGAAAAACTCTACAAACAGCAAAGAAGTTCATGAAGATTGCTAGTGACAGTGATATTTTGAAGTTGGTGAAGAAGTGTAAAGGGGAATATGTCATCCCACTATACTTTGAAGATTTGCAAGGTTCTATACAGCAATTGGACATTGATGGGAATCTGATGGATGCACAAGAAGAGTTCCCACTTCTTGAATATCCACAAACTGAAGAAGATATTCTAATTGACATGTATTGTGATCAACAAACCTCACCAGAACAGAGTGATAAAGAAGCACAAGAAGAGGATGATTTGCAATCAGTTGAAGAAGAAAAAGATGTTGTTGGTGAGGTGGATCCTACAGAAGATGGTGATGGTGTTGGTCCACAAGAGGTGGATCCTACAGAAGATGGTGATGATGTTGGTCCACAAGAGGTGGATCCTACAGAAGATGGTGATGGTGTTGGTGAACAAGAGGTGGATCCTACAGAATATACTTATGATGTTGGTTCTCATGAGGTGGACCCTACAGAAGTGAGACATGATGCTGGTTCACATGATGGTACTAGTCAAAGAGATGAGCCATTTAATGAAGCTGAAGCACAGCATGGTGAAGATAGATCTCAGACAGTTGGCCAAGAGGATGAACAACAAGGTGAGGGGGCAGAACAACAAGGTGAGGGGGGTAGAACATCATTTTGGAGACTCAGAGGATTCAGAGGATTCAGAGTATGAACCTGAAGAAGGTAGTGGTGAGTCCTCTGAATTATCTGAATGGGAATTGGAAGATCTAGAAGGCCCTGATGATGATGACATATTCCAACAGAGGGGTCATGATCATGCTAAGAAGATACACAAGAGGGCAAGAGAATGGATGAAACAAAGAAGAAAGCAGAAAAAAAAAAGCAAGAGAAGAAGCTGAAGGTTTCAAAAGGGCTAGAGAAGAAGATTGGTACAGTGAGGCTGAGGATGATGACAACTGCTTTCAAGAGCCTCATGAATAAAATGAAAATACTAATATGTCAAGTTTTGAGCTGAGAGTTGGTCAAAAATTCCCATGCAGAGCAAAATTCAAGGATGTGATTAGAGATTGGTCTGTTAGAAAAGGCTATGATTTGAAGTTTCCCAAGAATGAAGCCAAGCTCATAACAGCACAATGCAAAAGTGGGTGTGACTGGTCCTTGAGGGCCTCAATTATTGGAGGTTTGTCCACTTTTCAGATCAAGACTTTGAAAGGAAAACACACATGTTCCTACAGGACAGAAAACACACAGGCAGACTACAAATATCTTGGGAAGAGGATGGTAGATACTCTGAGGGACAATCCTAGTGAAAGTTTGGCAAGTTTGAAAAATAAAATCAAGAGGCATTGTGGGGTTGATGTCAGTCTGCATAAGGCATACAGGGCCAAGGTGTATGCCCTTTCTCTATTGAAGGTTGACTTTGGGGAACAGTATAAGAGGCTCTATGACTACTGTTCTACAGTATACAAGTACAATCCTGCTAGTTCTCTAATACTGAAGGTGAACAATGATTTTTCCCCTCCAAAGTTCATGAGGATGTATGTTTGCTTAACTGCATTGAGACAAGCATTTTTGACTGGTTGTAGGCCAATTATAAGGCTTGATGGATGTTTTCTGAAGACTCTCCATGGTGGTCAACTACTTTCAGCAATTGGTAGGGATGGCAATGATAATATGCTACCAATTGCAATAGTATATGTTGAAGTTGAGAAGACAGATTCTTGGAGGTGGTTTCTTGAAAGGCTACTGAGAGATATAGATCCATATAGGCAAAAGAAATGGACATTTGTTTCAGATAGACAGAAGGGTTTGATTGAAGCTGTGAGTGAAATTGAGGGGGCAGAACACAGATATTGTTTGAAGCATATGTACAACAATTTTAAACAGAAGTGGGGGGATCTAGATTTAAGAAAATGGTTTTGGAAGGCAGCTAGCACTTATAATGTGAAGGAGCATCTGAGGTGCATGAACCAAATTCAAAGGCTTGTTCCTAAGAAGGATGGAAAGGTCACTCCATTTGAATGGCTGAAAGATGTCCCTGAAGAACATTGGGCAAGGTGTTACTTCTCTTCTAATGCTGTTTGTGATGTCATTGTCAATAATATCTCTGAGTCTTTCAACAATTATATTTTGGAAGCCAGGAACATGCCTATTATAGATATGTTTGAATGGATCAGAAGAAGGCTGATGGCAAGGATCCAAGTGACGAGAGCAGGAATAGAAAAATACTCAGAGGATATTTGTCCAAACACAGTCAGGAAGATTGAAGAGCAAAGAGAATTCAACAGGAATTGTTTCCCTACTTGGGCTGGAGAAGACAAGTATGAGGTGGTTCATGGAGTAAACAGCCATATAGTCCAACTGGGATCAAAGAGTTGCACATGTGGCATGTTTCAAGTGGTTGGGTACCCCTGCTGCCATGCACTGGCATGCATCTCCTATCATAGGTTGGCTCTTTCTGATTATGTGTCTGAGTTCTTGAAGAAGGACATGTATATCAGGATGTATAGCCATATGATCTTCCTAGTTCCAGGCATGAATGAATATGAAGAATCTGGTATGGGCCCAATTCAGCCTCCTGATGCTGTGAAAAAGAGGGGTAGGCCAACAAAAAAAGAAGAGTTGATGCTAATGACATGAGGTCAATGGCAACAAATAGCAGTAGGAAGGGGCTTATCAAAAGATGCACTGTGTGTGGAGCAAATAATCATAATAAGAGAAGGTGCAACAAGAGAGTTGGTACAAATAATCCTGAGCAGGTAAACTTTCAATTTTCAGTTTTTCATCTAAAAGTTTTCAGTTTTTTGTTATTCAATTTTTACTTTCAGTTTTTTAATTCTTTGTTTTTTTTCCTGTGTTTTTGCAGCAACAAAGTGAGCCTTCATCACAGGGGAATTCTGTCAACTGCAATGGCCCGCAAACCTCTACTCAGCAGAGCACAGCTTAGGTTGCTTGACTGGCCCTCAAACCTCCATCTGAAGGTGTGTTCTTTTGGCTATGTTGGTGTTCTTTTGACTATTTGGTATGTATTTGAATGTTGGTGGTGATACTGAAACTTGTTAAGACATGGTGGTATTGTTTTTTATGTTGGGAATATTGACATCTTTTGATTTTGGTTGGTGGTGACATGGTGATGTTGTTTTTTATATTGGTGGTGATATGGTGTTAGGGGTTTTGTTTGGTTTTTGGTTGTAACTGAAGTGTTCTGGTGTTGGAGGTGTTTTGAAGTTATTTTGGTTGTTATTCAGACATGGTGGTGGTGTTTGTGTTATGCTGGGAATGTTGGATTATTGTTGATGATATTGGAATGTTGGAATATTGTTGGTTGAAACAAGATGTTTATTGTTTATTTTTTGCTCACATTGTACTGCTTGTGACATGTTATAGTTTTTTGTTCATGAATGCAAGTGTTGAATAATGTGTGTAGGAATTGAGTGCATTTCATTGACAACAAAGACATAAATTGTCAAAATGATTACAATGCATAATTATTTCAGAACAATAACAACCAAAAGGATTACAACAAGCAAAACAATCAATCAATTGTTAAACTTTTTCTCCATTTTCTCCATCCTTGACTGCATCTTCTTCACCATTATTGCAACTTCTGCATTTTGGTTTGCTATATTTGCTCCCGTTGATTCAACTTCATCATCATCGTCATAACAAACATCATCTTCATGGATTTGATTTGGCTTCACCCAATTCACCGAGGTAGGGTTAAGCCAGTTAAAAAAACCACACTTGTTGTATGGACAAGTGCAAAATAACTTGCCGACACTTTCTTTTGTTGGACCCACAACCCTAATTTGAGCAAATGTGTTGCACTTACATTTAGGGTGCCTATACCTTAAATCAAGAGCCTCATTTTTTGTCGTCCTTGATTTTTGAGAAGACATTTTCAACCTGCAATCATATTAAAAGATATATATACTAAGGACTCTTTAAAAAAAGAAAAAATTGCTGTTGATGGAAAAAAAATTCTGAAAAAAATTGTGCAAAAAAATTCAAGTCTGTGCAAAAAAAATTGCTGGAAAAATTTTGTGCAAAAAATTGCTGAAAAAAAAAATGCTGCAAAAAAAAGCTGCAAAAAAAAATGCTGCCAAAAAAATGCTGCAAAAAAGATGCGGACCTGTTGGAGAAGATGAAAGAAAAAAAAAAGCATACCAAATAATTTTAGAAAAAAAAAAATTGTACCTGTTTGGCGCCAAATTCTGAAGAGGATGAAGGGATTCTTGCGCCAAAATGAGGTAATGTGATGGAGGAAATAGGGCTGAGGGTTGCTGCCTATTTAAAGGAGTGTTGAGGGGTACAATGGTACTTTCTCGGACTTCTGAAGTGAAATTGAAAGAAATGGTCGCAGCACAGGCGCGTGAGCCACACTTCTGTCAACTTCAACGATTTTGGGTAATTCGCGCATGCAAAACTACAATACAAGGGGGTTTCATGCAATTTTCAAAATACAGGGGGAAAACGCGCAGATTTCGTATAATACAAGGGGGTACTGTCTATTTTACCCAATTTGCGTACTAAAAGTATTTAGAGCCCTATTGGAATTGTGTATAATAGATACTACCTCCTATTCTTTTTAAATGTCATTTTGGTTTTGTTAACTATGATCCAAATAAATGTCGTTTTGGATCTTTTGTACATATTTTTTCATTATTACCCTCATTTAGTTAATAAATATACTACGTCTTTTCATATTCACTCTTCATTTTTTCTCAAAACATCATTCTTTATCTTCATTAAAGAGGGTTATTATTGACAAAAAAAAGTATCCTTAATTAGTGTGCAACTTCTTAAAACGACACGTATTATGAATAGGAGGGAGTATAATATTATTGGGAATGTTGAATAAGTTGGCAACTGTTTAGAATGTTGTGCTAATTCTACACATCTCAATATAATTAATAATTTATCAAATAAAAAAATAATAATAATGATTAATGTCAAATTATTTATTAATTGTCCTCAATTGATTAATCCATTAAACCATCCACTTTGGGTTTTTTCAATTATAAAACCATAATATCTTTTCATTATAGAACCACAATATAAGGACTTAATGTAGTCTTAATTTTATTTATACATCTATCACAATCGTGGGTCATTTTGAAAGTATATATTCTTAACCACATAATATAAAATCTAACATTGTTAATTATATAATGCAGCAAAATTAAGTTAATAAAATTTACAAGATTAAAATTTGTCATTTTTATATGATGTCTTTATGTATTCATTGAGTACATTTTTTGCTGCAAAACATTATAAATTTGTCAAATCCTTTGTAGATAATTTAAACAATATCAATAAATTATTTGTTGTAAAGGCTTAATTTGAAAATATTAATTTATTGTGAATCTGCCTTTTAATTTTTAATTTATTTTTTTCCATTTCTTCTCTTTGTGAGTAACATAATTTTTTTGTTATAAATAAAGACTTAATTTTAATAAAAAAATATTATTATGAACTTGCATTACAATTTTACGTTATTTTTATTTTTCTATTTTTGTGGGTGAGTTCATTTTTTATATATTATATTTTTTTATTTCAAAACAAATGACACAATCTCTTTTAGTTTAGATTATTTTTCAAAGAAAATTTCAAGGTAGTATAGAACATTTATTTTAATGTAATATCCATATATAATGTACAAACTTAATAATTTTTTATATTTTATATTTATATTGCATATAGTATCGATACAATTTTAAAGTTGTTGCTTCAATTTATGATTGCATCATTTAATTTAACACACATGATGTCATCTGAATATTATGTAGTACCACCAAGTCATATTTATCCACATACTTTGTTATGATGGAATTTTCATACACGTCAAGAAAATGTACAATCTCTTCTAATTTAAAAGTGTATCTACTCAATTTTTTAAGTATCTATATAGTACAATAAGTTAACTAAAATATCTATACACCAAATATCAAAATTGGAGATTTTTGGTTGGTTTAGCTTTTTAATAAGACTCAAAATTCTCATTGTATTCCATGAATTTATGTAAGACTCAAAATTCTCAATGTTTGGTTGGTTTAGCTTAAATAAGAAGACTCAAAATTCTCATTGTTTTCCATGACAAAAAAATTTCACACAACATACTAAAGATACAACAATTATTTTTTCTTTATTATACATCACAATTGTTAGTTTTACCTTTTATGGTTTTATTGTTATATATTATAGTTTGAATATGTTATTCTTATTGTTTTCCATGAATTTATATATATGTATTTAAAAAAATAAGTTACATTACAATTATCATAAATTTCATGCAAAATAAGTGTTGGTGTTGACCTAACATTGACGGTGGTCATCTTGATTATCCCATTAATCTAATTTGAAAGTACAATATCTTAAAAGTCTATAAGAAAATATAATTTGATATGTAGACATTATTTTTTTCTTTATTGTTTACATTTAGATGGGCATTCATTGTCATAGTTTGTATGCAAAATAAAAATTAGATGGTTCAGTGTTCGAACATAACATGAAGTTAGGTTTCGTTTACTTCATAATACGACAAAAAAAAAGACTAATAATACAAAATGATATTGTGAAAGAAAAGATGATGACAGACAGAGTGAGAGTATCCCGACCATAAGAAAAGGAAAGAGTGATGGAATGATTTTCATTGTGAAGACTGAGTAAGAAAATATATATTTATCATTTTATTATTCAGTGAAAATCAATATTATATAAGGCCTTTTATATTGATTTCGGTCCCAACCAATTAAAAAGTTTGAGCCGAAAATATATAGTTATTTGATTTAATTTATTTTTAGTTGGTATCATTTGTTCTATGTAGGTCTAAAATTCGAAGTCATCTAGAAGTTTGTTATTAAAAGAAACTATCATCATTTTAATTTTTTATCAATCTACAATTATGTAACAACATTTTTATGAATAAAATAACATTTTGTGTTAAATTTTTATTCATATAACACATTTTTTTAAGTAAATACAAAATATATATTATCACTACTGAACCGTAGTAGTAGATAAAAGTTCAACACAATTTACTAAATGCATCAACAACCTTTTTCTTATCATATATCATTAATGTTTGTTCCATCAAAATAATTTATATTATTTTAGAATTTATGTAATATAATTTTAAATATTTTTTTCTTATTATTTTGCCAAAATTCGGTCAATGTACATTTCTAAAAATATAGTAAATTACATTTCTCATGAATTCCAAGTGAAAAAATGAGTAATATGTTATTGACATGAAAATTTAACGATTAACGGGTCTATCTGTAACTTTACCAAAAGTGATCCCATTATTCACATCATTATCATATCGCCACCACACTTATGATACTAAAAAAATAAATTGTTGAGTTTATTTTTCTAATAAAATATAAAATATGTGGGCCTATTTAAAACTAAATACATGAGAACTAAAATTGAGTCATTTTTTTATTTATTTATTAAGTATTTAGTTTATGCTTTTTAATTTTAATTGACTCGCATATGTTAACTGTAATTATTTGTATAATAGTAATAATGACTTTATTTTGTTCGAAGATGATGAAAACTATTTTATTATAGAGACAATTTTATAAAAAAAAATCAGGGAATTAATATGACAAATACCTAATTCCGTTGAATATCACATATATGTTTTTTAAGTTTAATGAATTTAATGATAAAAATTTTGAAGGAAAAAAAATAAATTTTATTTATTAATCACACACTCATATATTGTTTCTTGAATTATGATTTTTTTAATGAACATTTTAAGATGTGATAAACCAAATAATTATTCTAATTTTTATCATCTCTATACAATTCTTGAATAATTTCTTATTTATTTAAATTATTATGCACATCACTTATAATATCAGGCCGCGCATCGCGCGGGTAGTGTATTAGTTCTTATTTGATTTTGATTGTTGCTGGGAGAAGGTGTAAAGATTGATATCAACATTTTTTTTTTCAATGCCACATAAGTTTGTTAACCAAGATTGCCAATTAAAGTTGTAATTGTACCGGGACCAAAAATATAAATAGTCATAATGGGTCATTTTATCGAGTAATAATCGAGACCTTTGTCACAAGACACACTGAGAGAGCAAAACTTCCAATATGGACATAAGTTGTCAAATATACACACAGAGCAAACTGCAGTTCCAGACTATTCAAAATTTATTGCAACCAAGAACCACCATATATGTATACACAGTCTCCACAAATGAATGCCTACAAATTCCAAGTACAATAGTTTCAATACATATGCGACAGCCTACAATCTAAAATGCCTTCACGACACCTTGTGTTTTGTAGCATCCAATTCTCAGTGTCCTTATATCCAGCATGCCGAGTGTTCCCATCCATATATCTTTCTTCACACAGATCCCTGCAATCAAACAACGATGCAAACAAGTTCAAAACCAGCTATAACGGGCCCGTGTGGTAGAAAGTAGAGCAACCAAGTTTCCATTGCAATATTGACATGTTCAGCAGTTTAACCTTTGAGTAAAAGCATGAGACATACATCTCACATTAATCAGCTGATGGTTAACAAGAATACAAAGCCATCTACTTCAATTTTACTTTAGTTTGCAACAAATTGTATCTGCTTCTTCTTCCAATAGGCTAGAGGAGTTTTTTTTTTTTTTTTTTTTTCTTTTCATTTTCTTGATTGTAGCGTTGAAGAACATATAATAGTTCCAATGTCATTAAAAACTAATCACGAAAGTAATGAGACTAACATGATGTAGCATGCAAAACAATGCCAAACAAAACAAGCATATCATCAGGTAACATCAATCCATACAGATCCACACATGGACTCCATATTGCACATCCAACCAAATCGTTAGAAATATATAAATATATAGAATAAACAAGAATTATGAGAGAAGCACCACAACTGACCTAGGTTACGACAGTCAGAAAGAAACAAATACAAAAGTAGAGCAAGTCCCTGATGACATTCCTTTTGGAAGAAGACATTACAACTAAATTTGGAATGCTCAATGTATCTACACTAGCAAGGAAAACAAAGTTTTATTGTACAAGCAGAAATTTCTCTTATTTTCTGAATGTAAAGGTAAGATTCGTTAAGAAACTTCAAGGACAATATCCAAGAACTAGAAACAAGAAAAAAATAAACTCTGCTACTTCAAGACTAAACAAATCAGGCATATCTAGGCGAAACCAAATCCTTGAATCTCAATCCAATCAGATGAACATTTCACTTGGTATGCCTGATTTTAAAATAGAGCACTTATGCTAATGCAAGCAAAGTGTATTAGTGGTAAAGTTTTAAAACTGACGAGAGAAGGGAGATTGGCATTAAAAAACTCAACTAGAAAACAAAGGTACAATACAAAAATTAAAATCATGGTACCAGTTAAATATAAAAAAGATCCTCACCTAAATAAACATTAAAGTAAACCCACTCAATCGCGTAGGCCAAGCTCCACCTCAAGTTCATCATCCTCCTCAAACAACTTCAGCAAGCGAGCGTACTGCTCTTCACGTTTCTTCTTTTGCCAAAATCTGAAAAGGAAGAATGATAGCAGGCCAACAGCCACAATGGCCACACATACAAGTGCTATCTTAGATCCATTGCTGCCGCCATTTGATTCCGTGTTTTTTCCATTTTTTGGAGTTGATGATTCATCAGCATAAGCTGTATGAAGATTTATTTTCCGATAGTGAGTTAATGGATAAATAGACAGATATCTTCTAAGTCACTAGTAATAGAAGGGCAAAGTAACTTTTTCAGAGGATAACTTGAAAGACAATATTTATCCAAAACAGTACATTCTTTATGCTGACAAAAAAATGGCCATTGATGCTATTATTCAATCATAAGACTATCAAGGGATAAAATTGTTTTGGAAATATCACTCGGAACTTATCTAGAGACAAAGCACATTAATAGCCAACAATCAAAGTGAAGGGCGTCCAGACAAACAGTGCAGTAGGCTCTTATTTCCCGAAACCAGAAACACTTTGGATTCCCAAAGCCAATTCAACAGTTTTAACAAAAATAAACTTCTCAAATCATTAACTATCGTTCTATTGATCGATCAAGATATTTTCTGAAATTCTTCACCACTGTCACGGAAAATCATCTTCTGACTTGTGCCGCAGGAGTTTAAACAATTTAAACTTGAGCCACTAAACTTCATGTTCTCATCTCATACTTGCACATGCACATCCCTGATTATGCAGAAATAGTAATCTACAAACTACTCTTCTTAAATTTCCGTTTACAACAACTGAAGGTGGTCAGCAAGGATAAGTAAAGGCACGAGATTCTGAGACCTCAAATGGGGTGCGATAAAAATTTGACAAAGATGATGGGCATCAAGTATAAGTCAGATAATTACTTGTGATATAACTTATTAAGAACTCTCAATCTTTCCCCAAATTTGTCCAAATCTTTTTCTTCTTCTTCCCTAGTACGCCTGATGAAACGCAAAACTTACAAACAGAAATCTTTTTACACACTCTTTAGCATTTCAATCTTTCGTGACATAAAATTGAAGATAAAAATGACATTTGACGGATACTCTTATTCATATTCCTCTTTAATTGTTTGTCTCCGTTCCACTTCCCACCTTCTCCTTCATAGTTCTTCTACTTTTTATTCCCTTCTAATGGCAGAAGATCAGATGCTCTGATCACAACAAACTATACTCTTATCAACTGCTGAATTCTTTCCCCACATCGACAAGAAACAATAACGAAAGCCAAACTATCAACGGAGACAACGTAATCAAACTAATCATACATGCTAGCTAATTGTAAGCACAACGAATTACTTTAAAATTGGAGAATCAAATAAAGATCCGAGACTACAAGTAATCTCACCTGAAACGAAAAGCAGGAAAATTGCTGATAAGAAGGCGAGAAGACGAAATCCTTTCAGACTTGAGATCTCTCTCATCTCTCGTTCTACGAACTTGCGATTTCACTTTTCTTATGTACAATTGGGTGCTTGTTTCTGATCCTTGTCGTGACCTAACTGTGAGTTACCTTTTACGAATCAGATCCAACAAACTGGCAATATTTTGAATAATTGTAACTAAATTATAATTCTAGAAAACTCAAATTTCTCTTATAATTTGATTTCCCATTCTAAAAACTATTTATTGCTCAAAATTAATGGTGAGGTATTGTCTACATTAAAAAAAATAATAAAAAAAATGATGAAATACACACCTATGCAAATAATATTTTTCACAAAACATATTTATACTAGAAGATTGCTCTTATTAAAATTTAATTGTTTTTGAAGATTTTTTTGGCTAGAACAGATATATAAGACATTTTTCTCCAATCAAATCAATAACGTAAACAATTATTTCCTTAATTAAGTAACTGCAAAATAAAACACACACTGTTATATGAGATACTATATCGGATGAACCGAACCAATGGAACCAAGCAACTAAACCGGATTAACAAAGCAGCTTGAGCCACGACCAAATTTAACTTGAAGGCAATAATCAGGCCGATGATGACCTTCCAAAAGGAGGAGTCAACCACAAGACGAGCTCACACTGAGCTCGACCTGATGGACCAAGAGGTCGAATCGACCAATGAGCAATAGGGGAGCTGGAGAATAAGATGTTCTACCTAATAAATGACCTACCTCATGATGCGGACCTGGTCTCACGGTAAGACAAAAGGACATCTAATTGGGAAACTACAACATCAGAGGATTGGATCACGTGTCGCAACCAGATTGAGTTGCCTGCACCCTTGACAAGTCTGACAATCTGAGACATTGCAGGTCATACAGACATGTAGCTTGGGCAGCAGGGTCAACCCTCGGGGCAAACTTGGGGAAAATAAGGGATCTTATTTATTAAACAAAATTATAGTAAAAAAAAAAAGTTGAATTTTTTAGGGATTTTCACGCTATTTTTTTTTAAACTAATTCAAAATTTTGAAAAGAATCGGTTGTTTTTTTATAAAATGAAACCGATTTTACCATTATATCGATTTTTTTACCAAAAAAAATTGATCCGAATATTTGGTTAAAACAAAGTGAAAAGAATCATCATTTTTTCCTAATAATGCAACCGACTTTTCTTAACATTTTGCACCGATTTTTTTAGCAAAGAATTGAATTGAAATTTATTTAATAAACAATCAGAATAATTTGGTAAGCTTTATGCAATTGTTTCTTTCCTAAAAAAAATGATATGAACTTAACAAAAAAAAAATGATATGAACATACAAAAATTTCAGTAAAACATGATTTAGAAAAACATAAGAATTCAAAAAAATCGGTGCATTCAAATTTTGAAAAGTTACGCACGATTTTTCCTTGTAAAAGTTGCACACGGTTTTGAAATTGATATGAATCTTTTTCCTAAATAATTGGACAATGTTTGACTTTAAAGAACAAAGATGAACCAATTTTGTTAAACTAGAACACGTGGAATCATGAGTGTTGTACTAGTAAAATATTAACAATAAATATTTTTTAAATTAATTGATATTCACTCACCAACTTAATTTATTTACTTTGACCGGTTGAACCAGTCAAATTCGGTCAGAGCCAACAAAAAACTGATCGGTCGGGCCGGTTAAACCGGTCCAGTTTTTTGATAAATTTTAATGTATTTTAGATATTTTTAACTAAATAAAAATAGATATTTAATATATAATGTAAGTGTAAGTTATTTATCAATTAGTTAAAATATTTGAATGTTTTGAATTATCTAAATATTTATTTAATCAACCATGTTTATATGTATATAAATTATATAAACTATATAATATGTATACAAAAATAATAAATTAAATACATATTCCACCACTAGTCCGACAAAACCATTGAAACACTAACTTGAAACCGGTCTTATTTTGAGAAACCTTGCATAACTAGGAAGTGTAATTATTTGTATTGTTTCCTAGAAAATAGTTGCCCAAAAATCCACAAACCATACTCACTTTGGTTTCCGGGTTTTAATATGCTCTCAATTATATATAGATTTTTTTCAATCTTTATCAGCTTTACCATAGAGATGGTAGAAGAATACGGATAAAATATAGAACAAAGCCTCACACAAACAAGGATAGATTTTTCAAAGTTGATTAGTCTATGAAAGCAAGAAAGATTTAAACTATTCAACATGTACTGCAATAGTAGTTTCTCATCACACCAACACAAGTGCTCTTGCAGAAAAGATTATCAAAAGAACAACTCGCAGAATACAAAGTCCAGCTGCTTATCGAACATTCCTTTCTTCTTTTGCTTCAAGGGCATCAACTTCTTCATTCGACAATAGATCAACAATCGGTTCATACACATCCCACTCTTTCCTCTTCCTGGATGGAACGTTTAGTTAAAACTGAATCATAGAATTAAAAATAAAATAAACTGAAAAACCAATACATATTTGTTGGGAAATATATGTAATTTTTGCCTTATTACAAAGCACATAGTTTTGGTTTCAGGACAAAATGGATTGCACCAAGTAAAAAGATTTCCTGAAGCTGTTTTCAAAATGATAAATGCAGTCCACAATATTAACCACCAGGAGAAAAATTTTGCATTGTCACTGTTTATCTGTTTTCAGCTACATTCAGTCAGCACTTACCGTACGACACTTGACTTGTTGCCAAATAGCTTAAATAAATCCACAGCATTGCCACCAGTCTTGCTGAGGTCAGCCAAAACCAAAAGGAAATAAAAACAAGATTTTATTACTATAAACTACNAAAAAAAAAAAAAAAAAGAAAAAAAAGAAAAAAAAAATCATATATTTCTTTATTTTGAAAAAGAACAACTAAAGTGGTTTCAAATATAACAGCAGACACCTGGCCTGGACATGGTCGAATCCTCTACGCCCTTTCTTGTTTATTCTGCTTTCACGGGCTGAAGTCACATTTTGTACAGCAATCTACAGCACGGAAAAGTAAGGTCTATATTATTAATCACAAAACAGGTACGACATTAAGACAAGATATAGAGATAAAATTATGAATCTCACCTCGTAAAGTTGTTCTCTGATGGCAATTGCAATAGCAGGCTGCAATGTCAAATTTCTAAATTAATAAACATGATTACATTAAGCGGAAGGGCTCATAATCTGAAGGGCAATGGTTATTAATTTGTGTAGCTGGTCAATCTTGCATATTTTAACAGTTAACAACCCTGTGTGTTGGTCTCTGGCAGAGTTTTCATGAAGATGAGAAAGAGGAACGCTGATGTGTTAGGAGATTATCTAAAAGTCCTATTATCTCAACTTAGGACCAAATACTCGGAGCATCAAGAAACGTGGTCATACCTTTACCATTATTCATTATACAGCAAGAGCTTTGATTGAAAAACTAATTAATTTTCTTTACCAGATAAAAAGTTCTAGCCAATCCTCCACGACGACTTTATTATTATTATAGTATCAGAGCAGAATTTAAACTCTATTTCTGAAAGACAACAAAAATTAGTTGCAAATAAAATATCATAGTGAAAAATGAACAAAGAATTTTCAAGTTAATTTGTGCATGCTGATACCAGTGTTGCAGTATTTTCAAAACATGTAAACTAAAGTACTTACTCCAACTTCAGGATCTTCAATGCCCATATCTTTGCAAAAGGTTTTGGCAAATTCTTCAGGATCACTCTCAAAGTTGTTTAAATCCTGAAAAGTTCCGTAGGTATATCTTATCAAATACTAAAACAGCAGCAAATACAGATAAAAACTATACTCCACTGGAAGTTCATAATTCTCAGCAGAATAGTCAACAAAAGAGAGCTTGATCTTTCCTACCCAGAGAAAATGGTCCTTAATAAGAATATGGTTAACACGGAGATCAAGCTGAGTGAAAAGAAGACACAAAAACCAAAAGTCAGTACATAAAAGAAAAGATTTTGTTAAGAGACTGAAATAAAATAAATGCTGAACAATATAACCGTGATCTAGAAAGAAGAATGTTTCGGAAATGAACAATGCCAAACCTTGATAGGAACAACCTTCTCGCCAATAAACATATCTTGCCCCTCATATGATCGAAAATCGCCTAACTGAGTCTAAAATAATAGGCATTTGAATCACCAGTCAGACATAAGCTTCCACAAAATAAGGATAGGAGAATATAAATCCTTAAAATGCCAGGTCAAGCATACTGAACAAATCCCAAACATGAATTTCAAATTACTATACTTAAGAGTTAAGACAATTCTGAAAAGACACGAACATGAATATAACAAGCTTACACTGCACAAAAAGGTTTCTTAGCAAGGTCATGTTGACAATAAAAATAGCTAGTCAAGAAAACAAATAATGAACCAACTACACAAAATCTTCTAGTGCATAATAAAGGATGACATTCACCACAACCCTTGTGATAAAACAAGATTATTCCTACAGAGTGATATACCGAGAATAATGTACTTAAGAGTAGGTTAAGTACAATTACTTGAATGGATTGAGCAATCTGTGTGACAAAGGCTGGAGGAAGCTTCAAGTCCTTCACCATTCTTTTTGCAAACACAACGACTTCAGAATCAGGATCTACATTAATAAAACACTTTCTGAAATTACTTAAATTTCAGATCCATTATCACCAAACTAAAACTATAACCTATTAATCAATATTCAAACTACTCATCAGTGTAAATCACACGAAAAGAGAATCCAAGATGGGGATTGTATATTCAAACTACTCATCAGTGTAAATCAAACTACTCTATCTACATTTACCCACTGCCAAAAAATGTTGGAATTGTATATCTCAATAAGATCTTCATTTCTTTAAATTATAAATATTAATTGAAAGAGCTTCACACCCAATTCATCATATCTAAGATACCTTTCTGAATAAGAGGATTTTCAAACGATTAAAGTATGGACAGTTGACAATAATATTTGAAATAATATCTGAAATAATATCCTAAGATTACTGCAAAAGTCACAAAAGAAAATCCATTCATGGAATATAACACCCATATGTTTAAGTATTTGGGATTGGTGAGTCACAAGAATAGAAATTACCGGATGGGTTCCAGAGGAAAGCATCTCTAAGTCGCTGCCCATCAATTTCAATGTCCAGTCTAATTGGTACTAGATTGTCGGCAGTTGGTCTGTATATCATATATATGAAAATACCAAAGTAAATATTTGGCGCATTAGAATAAGTTTACGTCCTAAATATATGGAGAGAAGAGAGCCATTAATTTACATTCGGAACTTGACAGGGTTCTTTGCTGTGCCCCATAGTGAGTGGGATTTCATGCTTAGAAATTGCGCTGCCTCTCTTCTTTTCGCTTGATGAACACTACAACAATTCAACTAGGAAGATACAGGAAGGGTCTCAGCCTAAATGCATCAAATATTCCCTTTAGAAATAACTGCCAATCAGAAGTGAATAAAAATGCACCCCATATTATAATAAATCTAATGAACCTTGTGTAAGCTGGCTAAAAGAAATTTAATCTTGTAAGAGGGTAAAAGAAACTCGAGTGGCCTGTGTTTCCATTCCACCGTGCTATTTGACTAAAACTGAACCAGAGCTTCATATAATAATAATAATCATCAGTTTTGTAAATTTTAAAGTGAGCATTTCACCAAATGTTCATCAGTAGAAATAAGCACAATCTATTAGGTAAAAAAATAAAATAAGGCCTAAACCCTTACATACCACAAAATCAGCACAATAATTTGAATTTAGAAAAACACCTACTTGCGACAGAAATCTAAATAAAAGCTCCTTCATTCGAGTCACCATGCTCATAAACAGATTTTTGTAAACAGTAATGAGGTACATGATTTTAGAAGGAAATAGATTGATGCTGATAACAAGCTCCCAAAATAATCTTATTTGTAACTACTTCGAGGTACTAAACTCTTCAAAATAATCACAGCACTGCAATTTTTCCATCCTTTGCCACTATTCAAACAGCCTTATTTCAGATATTCAAACAGCTCAAAACAACTCTAACTTAGAGCTATACACTTAAGGGTTCATGTGTGGTCTCTCAGATTTTCTCGAAAGAATTTAAGCCCGAACCTGGTTGATCAGAGCAGTTTTTCTTGTTCGTGCCTCATGACCCACGAAAGAGGTAACAGCGACTTCAACACTCAGGCAAGTGAAGCTTTGTTCACTGTATTTGGGATTTTAGGGGTCTTCTTTAGCTTAGCCCTACGAATTCTAATCCTTTTCTTTCCTTTGGTCGATCCTTTCCTAGTCTTGCTCCCAATTTTCACCCTTCTTTCTTTTCATTTTCCTCCTTTTCTTCTTTAGATTAGCCCTTCCTGCACGGGGGAATTAGTTCAAATGACCCTGTGCATTTAACAAATTGGGTAAATAATCCTTGACCAAAAATTTTGTAAAAACTAATTCAAAAATCTATAGAAATAAGGGAAAAAGACATTTATGTCCTTAATCCTATTCTTAAAGAAAAAACCGAAATAATCAAGAATTAATTCTTGAAATACTTGAAAAAACGAGTAGAAATATCGAATTTCTAGATACTTTACTATCAGAAATTCTTGATATTGCAACAAAAGCTGACAAAATTACTAAAAATATTAACAAAATTAACGTAAATAGGTTAGAAGAAACTTTAATAAAATTAGACGAGAAAATTCCACAAATTGAACCATTAATGGAAAATTTAAGTAAAGTAATTTAACTTGTAAATCAAATTGGAAAAGAATTAGGATTAAATGGCTAAAAATCCTGAAGTAGGAAATGTACAACAAATACTAACGATAGTTAGTGAAATAAAAGAAGTTGTTCTAAGAATAGAGCAAAATATACAACAGTCTGATTCTAGTAACTCAGACACTAAATTATTAGAAATAGAAAATTTTTTAATAAATATAAAAGAAAAGAAGTCTATACCAACATATAGACCACCAAATGAATGGGATCTTAGTAATCTATTTAAAACCGGAAGAAAAAGACTACCTGGAGAAAAATGAATAGTGACACTGACTCTATTCAAAGTGAAACTGATATTCAGTCTCTAATAGACAAATATCAGAATATATTATCTTTAAAAGAATTCATTGGGAATTACAGCGACTCTAGTTCAGAAAGCGAAAATCTTGAACCAAAAGATCGAATAAATGTTAAAATCGAAGAAGATCTTAAAGATATTCCCCCAGGACCAAGTAATTATCAAGACACTCATGAGTTCATGACTCCTGAAGAATATATAAATGATGAGTTCTATAATCCAAATGCAGATAGGTACTTTGGAGTATCCGATGAAGAGAAAACATTCCTAGAAATAAATATTCCAGGAATGATGAATATGAATAGAAGTAAGGCAAAACCTTACAAGAAAAATAAATCAAAGAATTATATTCCAAAGAAATTTATTCCTAAAGATAATTCTAATAATCACAATGATAACATACTTAATCTAGATTGTTTGACAAAACCAGTTGAAACAATAAAAGGTTGGTATAATTATATGTTAGTAGTAATACAAACTAATAGAGAAGCATTTGAAGATCTGAGAACATTAAAAACATATTTAGAACTTCATATGAAGGGAAATGTTAGAAACTGGTGGGATTCAAACCCATATGTTCCAAGCCTTGATGCTCTTTGGAAAAAACCAGAAGATAACATAGAATATCTAAATGCTTTGGCTAAACTACTAGTTAATGAATTTGTAGGAGTCAGAGAATTAGATAACACAAATATAGTGTTAGAAGAAAGACAGAAAAAAGCAAAGTTCATACTTGACAATATTCAAATATGTGATATTTGTTATTGAAAAAATTTTACATGTGAATATGAAAAATGGTATTACTTGTTAAAACAAGAAGATAGACCAGCATATGCTGAAAAATATTTCAATAAGCAACCACCATTGTGGGCTTTTGAAATGAACAAAAAGTGGTCTAATAAACCTGATCATATTACAGAAGGATTTGCAGGAAGAGTAAATCTTCTTAAAGAAACCATAGAAGATAAATGTAAAGATACTCAATTAAGAGGAACTCTTGTATGCATCAAAACAAACCATGTTGTGATCCTCAGTTATTAGAGATACCTAATAAATGGGGATGTAGAACTAGAAAAGAGAGGCATTCTCAAAAATCAAAGAATCAGAAGTTTAAAAAATACAAAAGGTACATTCCTAAATATAGGAAATACAAAAAAGAAAATAAAAAAAAAAAATTATAAAATGAACAAACCCAGATATAGAAAGAGGATTGAATGAAAAGAAAAATATTGCCCAAAAGGAAAAACTAACTGTAAATGTTGGTTATGCCAAGAAGAAGGTCATTATGCAAATGAATGTCCTAAAAGAAAAGAAAGTAAGGATAAAGTTAAAATATTTTATGCAATGCAAAAGTTCAACTTTGAACCAATTGAATCTGAGAATGAGTCTAATAATTCAGAATATGAATTAAAATTTGAAATAGAATATAAACAGTTCTATTTCAAACCAAACTCTGAATGGGAAAGTTGCACTGATGATAGTTCTGAAGAATGGAACGATTGTTAAATATAACTAACCCTAATAGTACCTATATCAAAGTGGGTTTTAAATTCACTGGATATAAACTATATCACCTTCATGGATATATAGATACAGGCGCAAGTATTTGTGCTGCACATCCTTTAGTATTACCCATCGAAAAATGGGAAAATGCTAAACAAACAATAATTGCACGAGTTGCAAATAAACAAGTAATTACCTTAGAAAAAGTGGCTTATAATGTCACATTTTTAATAGCGGGAGAAAAATTTACAGTTCCTACTATATACCAACAAGATACGGGAGTAGACCTTTTAATAGGTAATAACTTCTTACAATTATACAGACCATTTGTCCAAGAACTAAATTATATACTGTTACACTTGAATGAAGTACCAGTTTATATAACAATTGTGAAGAAAGCTTACAGTCTTGCATCTAAAGAATTTATGAAAAATAATGCCAAAGTATGAAAACGTGGTGAGGTTATAGATATAAAAAAGAAAAACATTGCAATAACAAATGAAACTAAAAATCCAGAAAGAATTTTTATCCGAACCATGCAATTAAGAAAATAATAGACACTTTAATATCCAAACATCAAATGCTTTACATGTTATCTTTAGAAGATTGTCAAAAAGCATTAAATAAAATAACGAGTGAAAATCCGCTAGATAAAATGCTTAATAAAAGTATAAAAAACCCAGCCTTACATGCTGAAATAAAATTAATCGACCCTTTAAAGGTTATAAGAGTTAAACCAATGTGTTATACTCCTCGAGATAGAGAAGAGTTTAACATACAGATTGAAGAATTACTAAAAATGAATTTAATTCGTCCTAGTAAATCCCCACATAGTAGTCCAGCTTTTCTAGTAGAAAATGAAGCTCAAAAACGAAGACAAAAAAGACGTATGGTTATTAATTATAAAAAATTAAATGATAATACAGAAATGGATGGGTATTTTTTACCAAAGAAAGAAGAACTATTTCATTTAATTAAAAATATGAAATGGTTTAGTACGTTCGATTGTAAGAGTGGATTTTGGCAAGTCCCTCTAAAAGAAGAAAGCAGAAAGTTAACAGCATTCAGTTGCCCAAATGGACAATTTGAATGGAATGTTGTTCCTTTCAGACTAAAACAAGCTCCTGGATTATTCCAACGGAGAATTGATAATGCTCTATGTTTAAAAGACCCGAGCAAAGAATTTAGTAAAATTTGCACGGTATATGTTGATGATATAATTGTCTTCAGCAAAACCGAACAAGAACATTATAAACATGTTATACAAGTACTAGAACAATGTCTTAAAGAAAGAATCATCCTTTCTGAGAAAAAGACAAAAATTGCTCAAACTAAGATTAATTTCTTAGGACTAGAAATTGAAAATGGAAGTCTAACTATGCAACCGCATATCATGACAAAAATATCCGAATTTCCTTCAGAAATAGGAAATAAAAAACAACTACAAAGGTTTCTTGGAATCTTAAATTATGTAGAAGGCTACATAGCTAATTTGGCAGCGATACGTAAGCCTTTACAAGCAAAATTAAAAAAGGATGTCATTTTTACTTGGTCATCAAGTGATACAACATATGTAGAAAAAATAAAGAAAAAACTAAAAATTCTACCCACGTTATATCACCCTCAAGAAAATGATAAAATGATTTTGGAAACAGATGCCTCCGACTCTTACTGGAGCGCAGTTTTAAAAGCAAAACCAGTAGACTCTTGTTGTAGTAATTTTCCGGAGTAGAATCTAAAGATTCGAACACCGGGTCGTGTCTCACGAGGAAGGTCAGCCGGAATAAATTGCACGTCTATTCAACCACAAAAAGGGAAAATAAAGGAAATGAAATTCCTAAACATTCTAAATCAAAGTTTGGTTGGTTTTTGAATTATCAACTACTGCAAGATTTAAATGAGCAATAAAAATAACAAGCGAAGAGGAAGAACAAATAGGATTTAAAGAGCTAGGGAGTCGGGGATATCCGTTTTGGTTCGAAAATGCAATTATCAAGCAAGAGATTGTTCGGTTAAGTGATTTGAATAACCGGCACGTTCAAGCACTCATTCTCAATAACTCTTCGTAACAAGAGAACAAACTTAAACGACAAGTTAACAAGTCATTTAACACCTAGGCAATACAATTACGAACAAGCCTAGTTTATACGAGCCTATTTCGACCGACTCCTCCCCTTTCGGTTCTAAGAGTCGATTAAAAGAGACTAGAGGGTTGTTAATCCACTAATCCGTTTAGAATTATCAACAACATGCATGAATTTATCGAATTCAATTGAAACAATTGGAGATTGAAGTGTCACCCTTCAATAATTCTCAAAATCCAAGAACGATGAATGAAAACCCTAGAAAAAGCTTAACTCGTACAAATTGAACAATCACGAACAGGATAATCGCAAATGAATTCAAAACATCAATCCCCTATTCCCTAGCATATGAATTCAGCCACTCATACCAAATTCAACATCAACATTCATATGAAGCAAAGACATATCACTCATCAATGAAATAAGAGAGAAACTTACGATTAATATGAATCCAGTGTTGAAGAAACAAGGAGCAATCCAAATTTAAGAGTTGAATCTTGGTGTTTTCACAATCCAAGATCAAATTCTATCAAAACTAAGAGAAATACTTGTTCTGGAGTGAATAAAAACGAGAGAGAGTCTAAACCTAGGTGAAGGAATGAATGAAAAACTGAACAAAATCGCAACATAAAAATTCTGCTGTCGCGACCTCCGCGGCCGCGACTTAGACCTCCGCGGCCGCGGGATTTTCATTGCTGAAATTTGGGACCTGGCAGCTTTTCTTCGCCGCGGCCGCGGCGAAGAAAGGGTCGCGGCCGCGGAGACCAAAATCTGCACTGCACCATCTTACGATTTTTGCTCGTTCGGGTTCGTTTTAACTCAGAATTGAGTTCCGTTTTTTCCTACGTGTCGCTAACGAACCCCTCTATCTAATGGTGTCAGCTTCCCCACAAGATTCTCGAAAACCTGTTCTCCCGAGGTCTTCAAACTACACACCAAAAACGAAAAGAGAACAGAAAAAGACCGGAAAACAAACGGAAAACATCGCAACACTCAAATGAACGCAAAACACATAATAAATGACAAAATGATCCTAAAACCATCTATATGACTCAAAATGGGGAAAAAGAAGGAGAAAATAGACACGAATAACGTAACAAAAATGGGACAAACAACTCTTCTGAATAAAAATTGTGTAGATATACTTCAGGAACTTTTAAGAATGCTGAAAAGAATTACCATAGTAATGAAAAAGAATGGCTCGCAGTTTTACGGGGCATTCAAAAATTCAAAATATATCTTATCTCTAATAAGTTTTTAGTAAGAACTGATAATAAAAATTTCAGTTATTTTATTAAAAAGGAATTTAAAGGAGATTATAAACAAGGCAGATTGATTAGGTGGCAATTACATCTAAAGCACTATCAATTTGATGTTGAATATATAAAAGGTGATAAAAATTATCTTGCTGATTGTCTAACAAGGGAATTTGCAGGTATTTGATTAGAGAGACAAACACTTGAAAAGGATCAGCAAAAAATTGCAAAATCAAAAGCAAAAAGGACCAGAATGGATCTTCAAGTTGAAGAACTCAAATTGGAAATCATGCAAAAGGAGCATGAATTGGAAATCTTAAATCAGAAGTTGAAGATAGTACAGTTAAAAAATCAGACAGAGAAGGGAAGCCTCTCAGAGCCTGATAGTAAAAGCAAAGCCAAAACTGAATACAAAGACGCTTTGGTGAAAGAACAAAAGACCCAGTCAACTTTTGTCGAGGAAGAAAGGGCACCTAACTGGTACACGGTGCACACCGGACCAAAAATTGGAGTCTATAATAGCTTCGACAAAATAAAAGACTTGCCACCTGAATATTATCATACGGCAAAAACTGAATTTGAAGCAAGGATGATCTTAGAAAAGCTCAAAAACAAAATCACTGAAAGAGTACCAGTATTTCGTAACACTGGTATTCCAAAAGAACACCATTTGAAAAATCCATTCATAAAATTTGATGAATTTAAAATACAACAACTAGATAGTAAATTAATCAAAACTACTATAACTCAGAAAGAATGGCTCACGTTATACGAAGAGGTAAACACGAGTACAAGTGAACAAGGATATATTCCTATTAGCAGAAATCAATAAATTAAAGCTATTCTGCTACCAGGAGTTACTCCTGAAATTACAAGAGACTTGCTCCTAGGAGGATTTATTGATACCCTCTACCCAGAGAACAGTTTAAGAGAATTGTCATATTTTCCAAAAATCAAACAGGCGATCGCTTTGTACATGGAAAAATGCAGAATTCGTGAAAATAACAAATCAATCTTTGTCAAGATCTGGAGTTCAATACCAGACTGGAACGAAGAAGAACAATTCCCAGCCTACCACTATATTCATGTTGGGGTGTCTTGAGAAGTGAAACCACCAGTACTACTTGTACAAGAAAAACCTCTATTGACAGAGGAAGAATTGAAATTAGAGAGAGCAGATAGAATTTATTTTATTTTAAAGACATTAGAAAAAATAAATTCATCAAGCCAAATTAAAGTAAATTATTGCAGCCCAAATATTCTTCTGGTCAGTAATTTCAACAAGAAAATTGACAAACAAGACTTGGCCATAGTCCAGAATTGGCAGGATAATATCATCCTTAAGATTCATGCTACTGAAGCAACAAAGCAAATGGTGCAGTCCATTGTTCTTACAGTCAATGAAGAAAAAGAAAAACACCAGAAGAAAAAGAAGAAGGTTGCCGACACTAACGACAAGAGGGAGTCTGGCAAGCAAAAGGAAAAACATATGGAGGACCCTACCACTTTGGAAAAAGGAGAAAATTCAAGCATGCCAGCTGCCACAGAAGACCTGCCAGCCATTGCCAAGTGAAGACCCTACCACGATGTAATAATGTAGCAGATAAACTCATGAAAAGTTTATGCTTTTTTGTCTTCTTTTCATTATCACCATGTAATAATGTAGCAGACCAACTCATGTGGAGTTTCTGCTTTTGCGTCTTCTTTTCATAATGCGTTTGGTGAGACGGCAACTTGTGTCGAACCCCAATAATTCACGCATTTCTAGTTGCTATATAAGGGGGTGCCATTAGAGTGTGTAAGGCATCAATCCCTCATTAGATTTTGAAATTTTATTCTCTGTAAACATTTAATATTCAATAAAAGTTATTCTTATGCTACGAGCTTTATATCGCAGAAACATTAAGTTTCAAACACTTAGAAGCTATTAAGCTTCAAGAAAAGATCAAACCAAAAGCTTAGGCTAAAATTCTCTGGATATTCCTGGAGACACAATCGCTCGTCGAAGTAAGACCCAGGAAGAAGGGCAGTAAGACGACTCGGAGCACAGTGTTTGGAATTTGAGGATAAAGCAGGAAGCTATGGTGGACCAATCATCTCAAGCATACTAAAAGAATTCAAAACCCAGAAGAAAGGTATGAACTCAGAACTTTTTAATAATGTTTTTAATAACATTGAAAATTGTATACAATTACCCATAAGGTTAGATAAATATGAAGAATTAAGAAGATTAGAAAATAGTCTTTTAAAGTTTCTTAAACTCGAAATTTTAGAGAAACTAAAAATTCTAGAAAATGGTGTTCAACGACAAACTATTAGAAATAATAGACAAAGATCAAAAGATAACTATTACAATGATATTCATTCATCACTAGTAACTAGAGAAAAAGAGTTAGCTAAAATTATATCAAACTTAGAAAAACTCTGTATATAAAAAATATATAATGCCTGCTATTTCGTGGGAGTATATTTTAGAATCAACTATTCAAAAGTTGAAAACTAAGTATCGAACTTTGATTCGAACTTGCGATAAAAATATGATTGCTTCAGATATCGAAAGAATGGCCTATAGCCTTCGACTCGTTCAAAACGAGAATCCATTACAACCCCAGAATTTAAGGTTTGTAAAAAATGGATTTATCATGGCAGAATCTCATCTTTCTCAAGAGTATTCCTCATAACTTACAATGATGTTTTCATTTGAAGAATGCTTTAACTTTTAAAGATGAAAGAAGAGTTTGACATTATTAGTGAAAGATTAAACACTAGTCCCATAAGTTTAGATGCTTATGGTAATATAAGAAAAAATGAAATGGATTTACTTGAAAAAGCTAGAGAGGATCTTTTAAAAGATCTAGAAAACCTTATATATGGAGTTACACTCAAGAAAATTATTATAAAAAGCATTCTACAAGAGATAATTACTATGGAGATTGTTTTCCAGAAATAGAAAGTCAAGTTAATTAACTGAAAGTATAAAGAAAAAATTGAAAAAACTAAGATTTAATATCTAAGAATTTCCGCAAAAAATTGATCATAAACCCGAAGTTAAAAGCTGGAGCAGCAGTAAAACAAAATGAAACCTGAAGTTAAAAGCTAGAGCAGCAGCAAAACAAAAATGGTATCAGAGCCTGGTAACAGGCGAAAATACTGAAATTTTAGATTAAAAGTCTATGGATAAAGAAAACAATCTTTTAGATTACTGCACAAAGCACGGAAAGTCAGGCTATTTAATTGAAGCTTTGATAGATGCAAATAAATTAGGAATAGCAGATCATGATTTAAAAAAGAATCATAATTTCAGAAATGAAGGATTGATAAAGAAATTAAATAACTTAATTTCTAGAAAGAATGAAATTTTCTTTGGAATCATTTCTGGAGAAGAAGCAATAGATACAGATCAAACAGAAGGAAATGTAGTTATTCCTGTTATCTGTAAAGAACAAATTCTTTCTACATTGAAAGATATAAAAACAGAAACTAGAAATAAAATCTCTTATTTACATGTTTCTACTATACAAATGATTCTTAAATCAACTTATAGTCTAGGAATAGATTCTCCTATCACAATAAGACTAATTGATAATAGAATGATTAATTATTCTGATGCTCTAATAGCTGAAGGGAGTGGAAATCTAAAATTTGGTAAAATTAAGTTTAATTTAAATTACCAAGTTGGAATGTCTTTATTGGACAATAATTTAGATGATTCCATCACTTTGTGTTGGAACATGAAAAGAAAAATAATGAAAATTGGAAATCACCCATTTTCAGTAACATGGAGAATAAACTATGCACTAACTAACAATCATCATAGTTTGTCATTCAAACCTCATGATAAAATTGAAATTGATGAATTATTTTCACCAATATTACAACTAGAAGCACCTAGAAGGTCCTTTCAAGTACATAGAACTTCGTCTTTCGTAAGATCTAAAATAGACTACGTTATTCCTCTACAGAATAATGAGGAAAACGAAGCAAGTTCTTCGAAAATAGATAATTGTACTGAAGCAATCATAAAACCAAATAACAATATATATATAATTGAACAAAAGGTTCAAGAGATAAGTAAAGAATTAGGACTTAAAATATAACAAGTTCCAATAAAAGATATATAACGAACCTACTTTTGTTATATCATAAAGAAAAACGAAAGAACATTTGTTATATAACATAAGGGCATTTTTGACCCTTCATTTATCACAAAAGACAAAAGGGTCACTTAAATAAATATGACCTTTGACTGGGTCACTTAAATAAACATCCCCTTCGTGCACACTCGTTCTCTTTTTCTAACGGTGTTACTTAACTACTAACGACATTACTTTTTTTATTTCACCATCTTTTTTATTGATTTCACCACTATACTAATAACTTATCGATAAATTCAATTTGTCGTGATATATCAAAAGGGGAAATTTCATTGTTTTTTTTTAAACGATACCTATTTTAATAACTGAAAACTCAAAAGAATATACAAGGGTGTCAAATGACACCATTAGAAATAAAACAAAGTTTGAATCAACTCCACTTGGAATTACACATGTGACCAATGAGTTACAAAATTATGCAAAACAAAGCTCCACACAAACTCCATAGCGGAAACTAAAAGTTGAACTAACAAAATGAAAAACAAAGAAAAACAAAAACAGCACACGCCTAAATAACGAATAGACTAAGATCTCCCCTAAATCTTGCACGCAATCCGCATAGCTTTGGTGGCAATTTCGGACGCAGCCTTCGCTTTTGGCTTCTTACTTGCATGGTAAATACTTCCATCGCTTATTACATCAAACCCAGTTCTTTGGTTGCCCTAACCACCCAAATAAGCACACGAGTCACATCCCGTAGCATAGAATCACAATAGAGTTGCAAATTGAAACCCCAAACTCAAAAATTGTAGCCAAACTCAGACCGACTAGACAGATATGGCAATGAGGCGATTCTCAGTCCAGAATTGGGCTCCAATGATCTTCAACACTAGGAGGGGGGAAGCCACTACGAAAAATGATATCAGCAGGACAAATCAACACCGCCAAGACCGAGAACGAGCGCGCAACCACTGGGAGCCTCCAACAGAAAAAGACGATTAGGTGGCCAAGTGGACGACTCCTTGCCGCCCCAAGGCCGGAGGAGAAAAAAAAAATTATTTTTAAAAAAATAAGAATATATCAAATTAGTACTTAAATAAAAAGTACTAAAATTAGCTTAGTAAGAAATTAATTCATAAAAGTTACATTTATGCAAAAACTTAGCAAAACTAATTTTATAAGTTCAAAAATTGAATAGTTGATTTTAAGAATATATAATTTAAATATTATATAGATTGATATCTAAATATTTATTAAAATTAGAAAAAAAAAGTATTTTAAAAAATTATTTTAGTTTTTTTCTAAGCTTCACTATTGATTTTTTGCATTTTATTTTATCTAATTTTTAGACTCAATAGTCAAGCTTAGAAAAAAAAAATAGAATAACACTAAATAATTTATTTTTTAATGTTATTACATAATTAGACTATAAATAAAAATAAATAAGAATGTTATTTATATAATATATTTTCATAACTTTATTCATAAATATTTTTTAGAATAATAATTTTATCTACGAATAATATTTTCAATGATATTAAATAGCAAAAAATGTTTTTTAAAATAGTTTATTTTCTAATTTTATTTCATATTTATATTATCAATTAATATAATATTAAATTATACGTTCTAAAATTTAGCTTTCAATGTTTTTTAATTTTAAAGTAAATTCATATATGTAGCTTAAATAAATTAAGTTTTATACAAAGGTAATTTTACTAATGATAATTATTTATTAAATTTATTTTTAAAATATAAATTTCAGAATAACATTATTTTGGTTTACATAATTATGTAAAAATATAAAGTTAGTTGGGGTCTTAAATTAAAACCCTCAATTGAGAAGATTAAAAATTCAGACCCTAGTGTGACTAGATATGGCCACAGGCCGGCCTGAAATTAGCACGAAACTAGCCCGTAATCAACGGGGTCGGACTTGAGCCCGTAGTTTGACCAACCAATTTCGGGCCTCATTTATATTGAAACTAAAAGCACCTGAGTCACAAAGAAACTAAATAGCCTAGTTCTTCCCGATGACGTTGAGCTCGAGACGGTCCAAAGCATCTTTCACTCTAGTGAGTAAATCCACGGGAGCTTACAGTTCAAGGAAAACGAGGAAAATCAGGTGTAGGCGTACGAAGACGATTTCAATCCTACTCAATGTGAAGAAGATCGACAACCTCAACGGACTCGAACGGCCGCCGCCGCGGGCGGGGGTCAAGCTCAAGGGATGAAAATGAAGGGATTCAAACTTCTTTAATTCCAAGGGATTTTAATTCCTTTAAAATCTTAAGTTATATAATGATATCACATTTTATAAATTTAATCATTAGTGAAAATGAATATAATAATTATAAAATATTTTATTTATATATGATTCACTGTATGAATTGTAAAATGTTATTTTTACAAATTTAAGTGATCGTGATCAACTAATTACTTAGAAAAATATATTATTATTATTATTATTATTATTATTATTATTATTATTATAGCAGTTGTTTACGCGATTTTAAGAGTTGTTTTGCCATAAAATCAATTAGCTATTTACATATATTAAAGAAAAAGATAATGTTAATTATAAAATAAATAGCCCGAAGAGAAAAAGTGTATAAGTTCCATAAACTTTTAAGTATGATTTATAATTATTTAATATTAATATTAAGTATTATATGATAAAATAGTTATATAATATTATTACACTTATTTAATGAAAATTGTAACTGTCGAAAAAAAAAGATGATACATCTCTATCTACTATATATATATAAAGAAGTGTGTGGCTTTTAAATGGTGACAAGTGTCCCATTATGCCATTGTTAAAAATTGACAAGTGTCCAATTTTTATTACATTTTTGCTATTGTTTTTAGAGCTTTGAGAGTGTAGCGTATTATTTACGTTTTGCCACTTCATTTTGGCAAAAATCTGCTTTTGCTATTTTTTTTTTTTTTAACTGGGAGACCGAAACGGCGCCGTTTCGTTGTCCTTCATATAAGCTGCCTTATTTTATGCTGAATGGACGAGATGCACATCTGCCTTCAAAGATGTGTGCTGCCTTACCGGAAAATCTGTGACTGCCAGTGTACGATGCTGCTTGCGTGAGCTGAAGGTTGATTTGATTCCCGTAAAATTCAGTTGACCCCGCCGAAATATCTGATCGTCGTCATCGTCGAGAACTTCAACGGCGAGGCTATTGCATGGTCCGATGGCGTCTTCCCGACTGAAACAAAGGGCTGACAAATTCAGCCGCCACCGCGCCGTCAGCACCCCCACCACCCCTTCTACGGGAGCCCACGTTTCGAGGTGGGAGAATCTGAAAATGTCGTTGCTCAGTAGGGGTGTTCTCGATTCTTCAGTTCCTTGAGGAAGAAAATTTAAAGATTCTGTTTGCAAGTGCGTTTGATGTCCTGCCCTTTTTACCTCTGTTTGTGTGGCTTTTGTGCTTTGAATTTCCCATTTTTTTTGCTCCTTTTTATTTAAGTTACATGAGCTTTTGATGTGTGTTTGTTTGGAAGTGTTTATTAGTTTGTTTTTTATGTGGTGCTTGTGTTTGTTTGGAGATGTTCGAATGAGAGGTACTTTGGAACAACCGAGGAATGTTGTGATCTTTATTGAGTTTTGTTTTGTTGTGTTTCTTGTTGGAAGATGAGATGAGAAAGCAATTACGAGATTGTGAGGTTCGGTTGTTGAAAGTTTGTTTCTTGGTGGTGAAGTAGAACCCTACACTTGACCAATTAAATTGCTGTCAGCACCAGCATCCTTGCTATCCTATGGAATAAGACGATAGAAAGTGGTGAACACACTTCTTCAACAAGCTCCAATTGTTGAATGTTCATATTGGCTGTGAATAACAACTATTTGAAAATACTTTGAGATTGATTTAATGAAAAAAACTAATGGCCTACATTTTAAGTAATTCATGAGCTTTAGCTTGACAGTATTATTGAGTAGTTGTAAATTTCTTTGGGTGGGATGACGTAGGGTGGTCACGGTGGAATTGAGTCTTGAGACCAGTGAACGCCAAAGATAATGAATCATGAGATTTTGGTGTCCTCCGCTTTAGTTTCGATCGTCATATTCCAATAAACGTTGAACCTACTGTGAAGGACGTGGTAGAGATGGTGGTTTGAAAAGTGCTTAGTTTTTTCTAACAAAAATATTAATTTGTGTTTTCTGGTTCTAATTTATTGTCCTTTCTTACACATTTAATCCGTCATGATGTCTTCAGGACTTGCTGCTCGCGACAACAACTTGGATGCTCTCGAACATGTTCTGACTTACCTATGTCCCCGTGGAAATCCCAAGGTCTGAATTTATCTATTTCAATGTTTTCTTTTTCTGTTACGTCTATTTTATCTTATGATTGCGTGTATTTTTTCTTTATCTTGGACCAAGATGGAATTTAGCTTTTCAGGAAGCATTGATGGATCCAGGAGGTCGTTGCGCTTCACTACTGGCATTAAATAAATTTAGTCACCAAACGACCTGAGAGATAAATAATGTGTTCAGGAGTAATTCTATATTTCAATAAGAAGAAATAAATCGTGAAAGAAAAAGAAAAATTGTGGGTCCCACGTAACCCCATTTTGACGTGGTTTGGAATTGGTATAGGTAGAGTTTTATTTTCGAACTAATTTTTCATAACCTCCTCCCCCAGTCACTTGACAGATCTGCCGTCACCAGGTCATCGACAAATGGATCCGTCACTATATATAAATTGAGAAAGGAGGGGCTTATGTGGGACAAGGAGGATGAGATCGGGCGGCTTGCCAAACTGGTCGAGCTCGGGTTTTTACTGGAATTTGGCTCAGCGGCGGTCGAGTTCTTGATGAAGTCGAAGGACCTGCAGATATTTTTAGAGGATGAGGAGTTTCTTTCTTCTGCATTGCCTTCTTGTTAGCTACGTGTTTACATCTCTGAATGTTTAATTTCAAATTTCTTTATACTTTGATTGGCCCGTCTTTTTACTGGTCTGTGAGGGTTAAAACATTGTTGATGTTGTTCTTCTGAACTCTTACCTAGATTTGAAGCTGGATTACTACTCTTACTGGAGATCAGCTCGGATCTGAAAGAGTGGCGGCTGAGGTCGAGCGTGCTATCAAGGATAGTAGGGAGGATTGAGGATTGGTCCTAGGAAAATCTCTATCCCAGGTAGTCGATGCTGCCAATAAAAGTATAAAGAAATTTGAAATTAGGAGAAAACAAGGAGGAGGTAGTCGATGCTGCCAATACGTTATAGAAAAAACTTTCTCTGTCTCTTGCTTTCTCTTTATTTTTTTTATCCACTTCACATTGTCAGAATTCATGTGCGCGTGGCCATATTGGCCGTGAATTTGTCATTTTTTTTCACTTCACATTGTCGAACTCATGTGTGTCGTGGATTGCATAGGGTCAGAGTTTGGAATCCAATATCAAAAGTGGGGAAAAAGACGTTTTTTTTTTTGTGGTTCTCGAAAAATGGAGTGTGTAGCTTGTTTTTGCTGGGCATTTTACTTATCCTATTATCCATTACGTGATATGTTGCTATTGGGCAAACGTTTAACAGGAGGGCGCTCGATAGGGTCATGCAAAATTCAACTCTATCAAGATTTTCTCTCGGATAGGAATTTTCCCAAAACATAACGAGACAAAGTGTAGCTGTATCTCTGCAAGTAGTAATGCAAGAGCCTCTCGACTATCAATGGTCAGGCGTACAAACAAACTGGAATGTAGTTCGCCGACCCCGCAGTGTACCGACAATAGTGAGAATTCGTTTATGTTTCTCATTCAGCTCACTGGAACACTGGAACAGATAATGAGATTTTCCCACTGCCCTTTTCCTGAACATTTGATGATTTTCCAGGCTTACATATACCATACAAGTTCTGCCTAATGTGCTGCCTTCCTTTCGAATCATGATACTAAGAATGCTGTAAAAGTTTTATTCAATAACCATCACTATAAACTACATCCTAAGTCCATCAGCATCCTCGCAAACTGCCATGATATTATTTTCAATACAGCCGTGATATGTAATCATCTTGGTAATTAACAGTTATGGCGAATTGCAAAAATAAGCAAAATACTTAGGATGAAATTTTCCCTATTAATTCTTAGACCTCATTATATAATTTCCAATTTGCTTCAAGAACGCTATGATTATTTGTGCAGCACTGATCAAGCCTTTGAGATTTGAACCTGACCAAAAAAGAAAAAATCTTTCGAGTTACCTAGGAGTTGTTCCCATCGGTTGAGGTCACGGGAGTCCCCTTCAATTACGGCTACGGTGACGGTGTCAGTACCGCTGGATTTCACCAAGGACTGCTTTCTCATTGCCGTTGTTCAGGAAATGAGAGTAAAATTGAGAGTAATAGGTTGGGCGGGGTTTGTTAAAAGGTAGAGAAAAGGTTGGGTAGGGTTTCAAACTTGCTTTCATTTTGGTCTAATCATTTTGTCTAGAGAGCTCATGTTTGTTGTGATGAAATTTGAAGACTTTATGTGTACTCAGCTGAAGATTTCAAGCATTGTTGAAGTTTATTCAACATAAACTTCATTTGTATCAAATTTAGTAACAATGTTTAAAAAATATATATAAATTAGACTGATCATTTCAAGAGACGATAAATTTTCATTATATTTTAGACCAAAATACGATCTGCAACAAGTGATGACAAATTTTCAGTGTATTTTTAGACCGAATTTGAGTCCGCCGTGGGTGCACGGCGTAACCCAACTAGTATATGTATATATAAATCGACGACGTAACCCAACTAGTATATGTATATATAAATCGAAGATTCAAGAACACGGTATACTTACTCCTTATAATTATTCAAGAAAATTAACTCATAATGAACATTGATTCAAAAAGATTGTGTTCGGAAACATGGAAATGGCAACATTGACGATGAACATTCGAACTCAAGACAAAATGTGAAAATTTGATTTCCACAATATATCTATTATATTTCCAAGCGAGCAAAAATCGGCATTCAATGTCAGGGGTGTGTTTGTATATAAAATATCTCAATCCATACTCAAAATCTAAATTAAATTTAACTCAACCTCACTATTTTCAATATATCAATATAATAATATAATATCAACCAGTCATTCTTACACATCATATCAATTTTAGTTTACTATTCATTCACTTACATAATTTTAACTAACTATCACTTCATATTATCTCTCATTCTTTTACATCAAGTCAACTTTAAATATTTCATTTTAAATATAATTTTAATATACAATCAAAATTCCACTGACAATTAACCATACACTTCTTTCAAAATTAACTATGGTTAACTAAAAATATAATTTTAAATGAATATATTCATATACAAACATGCACTTTTTTCAAAATTAACTAAAACTCATTTTAAACAAATATATTTATATACAAACATGCATCGTCTTACTTTTCAATTATTCAACCACAGCCTTAGCCTTTTTGCATTGCAAGTTCAATGTTAGCCATAGCAGATGAGTGGAAACTGGAAAGATTTCAATGTGTGGTGTGTGTGTGAAAGCACGCTGTGATCAAGTATTAGATGGCCACAATTTGGGTTTAACAGTTAAAAAAAGAAGAAACGTCAGAAAAGTTAACCACACCTGTAGTCTGCGGGAACTCAAAGTGAGTTGAAAGGCACAATTATGTTAAAGCACATAATGCTATCTTNCAGTGAGATAAATAACTTGAACCAGTTAACCACAGCAGTTGCTCTTCTGCTCAATCGGCTGCCCCTTAATCTGGACAGTGCTGGCCGATTTCTTGTTTCCACTCGGCTGGTTACCCATCCTGTAATCACACACATGCTCATTTTTAGATACACACGTACACAATAACTGTGAAAAGCACGTGATGGATAGTTAGTTTCAAACGAATAAAAGTTACAAATGAAAATCTGATCATATCCAGATAAACATGACATTCGGTTTGGTTGAAGTCCAAGTCATCCATTTTGCACACTAATTAACAACAACAACAACAACAACAACAACATACCCAGTATATTCCCAACAGGTTGGGGTCTGGAGGGTCAGTTGTACGCAGACCTTACCCTTGTAATTATACAAGGAGGCTGTTTCCGTAGCGACCCAAGGTGCATTGCGCCGTTTGATATATTTTTTTTTTTTTTTTCTAGAAACTTCACTAATAGAAGAAGCACTAGAATTTAATTGAGACATTTTGATCTAGTCCATTATTAGCACTATGCCAGGAGAATTGTCAACAATGACTCTTCCAGCTCCATTTGCACACTAATTAACACTAACCCAAAAATCGTCAGCTCTACAAATTTCAGCAAAGCAACGAAATATCTAAATTAATTAATTAGTTGATATTTTGTGCTTACTTTTTCTTAATCTCGCCGGCCATAGTCAAGAAAGCCTGCTCCACGTTGATAGAGTCTTTTGCGCTGGTCTCCAGGAAAGGAATCCCAAGCTCATCCGCAAACGCCTGCGAGTTAATCCAGTTGAAGAGTCAATCTATCGCTATTAAAGATAAATATACAGCATACATATTTACAATTTATTCGTAGCATTAAAAATGGAAAACAGCTGTATTCAGTGCACTTGCACAGTTTTTGTACGAGTGCAGTTCATCAGGTTTGTCCTAACACTCTCGTACAATGGTACGCATGGGTCTAATAACCTTAAACCTAAACACTGGCTTTGTGCCTATACATAGAAAGCACAATGGATAAAATCAAACAAAGGATTAAAAATTTAAAATAGAAGGAAAATGCATACGCATAAGTCATAACCGCCAGTAGATTTGTCAAATTCAGATATAATTCCAGTTTCAACATCTAATTCATTCACTGCTGACCCGCTGTCTTTTCTTGCTTCTTCAAAATTTTATTTTATTTTTTTAAGTCTCTGTGTGAGTGCGTGTGTGCATTTGCGTGTGTGGTTCTATTGGAGGAAGGTTAACAGAACTCGACATTCAGAATCTTGCTCCCAGAGATCATGCAGTGCCCATCCTCACAGCACGGGCTCAACAATATATTGTTCGTTGGCTGCATGGAAATTCATAAAGCACTTTTTTCCAGTGTATAATACACAAACTACAACCTACATGACCCATCTACACGAGAGCTATAAAAAGGAAAGGAGTTCGGAGAAAGCGATCTGAATGGACATATATAAGGATTCAAACAAAAGACTGTAACTGGAAGACTCTAACGACTGAACCACATTTCAAGCTGCAGTAACTCAATCCATTTCATCTTAATACAACATAATAACATAAATGGAGGTATTATATATAACATGTCAACATAACTATGAAGTTGAATGGAGATTGTTTGAACTTTAAACTCAGATTATTCTATATGACAAGGCAAATAAACTTAACCTTGACATGAAATAAGACACTTAAGCTTAAAAAAATAGCAAATATAGAACAAGAATTGCAAGAGAAAAAGATATTTCACCTTTGCTGTTTGAGTGTCCACAACTTTGCTTTCAACTAAATCACATTTGTTCCCAACCAAAAGCTTGCAAACACTGTCATTAGCATATCTATCTATCTCGTTCAGCCACTGCTTAACATTGTTGAAGCTCTCCATCTCAGTAACATCGTACACAATCTATCATAGTATAAGTAGGATTTCTCTCAGAAAACTGATAATGTAAAATAAATCTAAGTAGCTACCAGAGAATGGAAAAGATCTTAATGAAATATAAGGCTCGACAATCAGGTTTTGCGATAGTTCGTCGCAGAGCTAAAAGACCTTGAATAGAGGCAACACATATGTGACTTGCTGAAATGTCTGATACATGCATACAATGGGCCAAATTACAAACTCTTTTCAAAGTAAATACTTAATGAAAGAGCATTGCTGCAAAATAAATTGACAAATCAAAATGTGAACAAGCTAGGGAATACATACAAGGTCATTCTCAACTCCCAAATGATGCTAACTCTATTACATTGGACTAACACAGAACCATGCAGAAATTAAGTGCATGCTTGTTTACAAATTAATTTACTCACATTTAATTCATACTCAAAATCCAACTCAACTTTAACTCAACCCCACTATCCTCAATATTATTCATATAATTAAATAAGACAAATCAATCATTCTTACACATCACATCAACTTTAATTCACTATTCATCCACTCACATAATTTTAACTACCTATCATTCCCAATCATTTATCTCCTACTTTTACATCAAATCAATTTTAATCATTTTATTTTAAATATTATTTTAAAACATTCTTAAAATCCCACTAACTACTAACCATACCACCTTCCACCTTTTCAAAATTAACTCTGGTTAACCAAAAAAACTCATTTTGAGCGGATTATTTGACAAATAAGCGTGCCCTAACATTCTACAAGGCAGTTAAAGGACTTGTATAACAGGGAAAAACGATTGTGATTGTGCAGGTAGTTGTGAATCCAATGAATGTTCAATTCTTCGATTCATATAGTTATCCATAAAAGCCACATACAAAAAAAAAAATAAAACAAACAAAACAACTAGTATACGCTGGTAGTAAGAACCTCTTGCAACTCTAGAGGAACAAGATGGCAAATAATGCATGTATCATTGAAGCCACCAGAAGCAAATAGCCATACTGCCGTAGCATTAGCATCTATGATTACTTAGATCAAAATAAATGAGTAATTAGTCCAGCTATTAACATACATCATTAGATGAAATATATCAAAATAATGCAAGGAAATGTTTAACGCCCAAAGTGTATAAATCAAGTCTGCCAAACCATAAGCTCATGGTCGACAAAAGACTAAACATTTCATGAGCAAACTTTAATGGAGAATAAGTCATTCCAGTCCCCCAAAAAGAGTTATATGGAACCATACCAAGACGCTATCTGATCCATTGCTCTATGAATAGTGCAATAAACTTAAAGAAAATATAGCAGCTGTAGATAATGATAGAACAATTGAATACAGGAATTACTATGTCGAATATGTCTTACAATGATCCCATGAGCTCCTCGATAATAACTGCTAGTGATAGTCCGGAATCGCTCCTGGCCAGCAGTATCCCACTGGAATGCAATAGAATAAACCATTGACTTAACCCCAATAACTACTGAGCCAATTTGTGGTAGAACAAGACAGAGCTCCCATAATTTGTGGATACAAGAATAAATTGTTGCTTATAAGTTATATATGTACCAACATGTCAAGACTTGAAATTTTTGGGGTATGAGAATTGTACCAAAATGCCATAATTTGTATATAACCCTATTCTCGAAGCATACATTCTCAAACACCTGAAACATCTTTAACATTTGCCTAAAACTGCCTGGGTGGTTGCACAAAGGCACACATGGATAAGGTGTTTTTCACAATAGATATAAGTCTTGTGTTAGAAGAATATCAAATTTGAATTGCCACAGCCCAGATGTGAACTCTTATAAGTCAATGAGATAAGGAATTCTCTTAAATCATATTGCACCAATGAGATTCTACCGAGATTTGTATGAACCACTGATACCATTATTTCAGTTTAAAGGGCATTGCCATGAAATTACATCCATGGATGTACCAAATTAAACAAAACGCTAAGCGCAATTTGACATAAACACCAAACCCAATCAGATATTTATCCATCTGAAATAGTAGTATATCTAAGTTGACTTACAATTTGCAACTTGCTTGTCTTCCCATCTATCTCAACTGTCCTAATTTTCTGCAATAACAAATAACCACGACACAGTCATGTTACTGGTAAACTCCAGGTACCAATTTGACCTAATAAGTTTGTCTGATAACCATCAAAACACAGAGAAGAGAGAATGGCAAAACTTACAAAATCAACACCAATGGTGCTAATGTAACTGTCCACATATGAATCATCCTAGAGTAATCCATCAATCAACATTAGTTCCATTTAACAGAAAAAAATAAAATAAAATAAAATAAAACCGGATAAAGTGGAAGGGTAAAAGAAAACCCACAAGACTACAACATAATCCTGGAAACAGAAACAACTATACCAAAAAAGAAAGTGCAATCTGCAATAACATACAGCAAATCGGAGAAGAAGACAAGACTTGCCGACAGAGGAGTCGCCGATTAGAAGAAGCTTGAACAAATAATCACTACCAAAAAAAACACAAAAAAGAAAGAATTAAAATAACACATAAAAATAACACGCACAAAATTTAGAATCATGATTTGTATAAATTTTTTCTTACTATTCGCTGCTCATGTTTCTTTTGATTTGGTTTTTCGCTTGTTGATCGTGGAGAAAGGTTTTCCTTTTCTGCTGTGCGACCGATGAGGTGAGGTTTTGAGCATGGATCAACACACGGTTGCGTCTGAATATAAAAGAAAAAAAAATTGTTTAAATAAATATGATTGAATAGAATAATTAATACTATACAACATGAAATTTTATAAGTTATATTTGCGTGTATATTATTTTAAACTAGTACAGAACCTTTGCGATGCACGGAGTGCACAATTTTAAGGCTATTTATCTAGGCTTATAATTATATACATGAATAAAGAAAAATGTACGGGATATATATAGTATGTGCGAATCACGAGATATATTTAATTGGAGAATATTATATTATAAGGTGCAATATTCAATAAAAGTTTATAATACGCAAAAAATTGTACAATGTTCAATAAAAGTTTTATAATATTCAAGTGGAGTCTTAAAGTCTCTTGTACATTAAGACTACTGACAAAATAATATTTTAATCAATGAGTTACTTTCCTTGCAGACTACTGACAAAATAATATTTTAATCAATGAGTTTCCTTTCCTTCCAACCAAATTGTGAATGTGATTTGAGGAGTACAACAAATCGATATATAGCTGACTTGCTTTTTTCATTGTAGTTTTTTTTTTCTTTTTTTTTTATAATGAATTTAAAGATATTCTAAAATATAGCAAAAAAAATAATTTTTTTATTACAATTAGGAATTTTACTAAATATAAACTCTCAATCTATGGTGTTAATCAACGTTTAAGTCTAAAAATTTAGGAATTTTTACCCCTTTTAATCAACGTTTAAGTCTAAAAAACAATAGAGTTATTATAAGTTTTTTTTCTACATCTTTTAAAACATTAAATATGAGCATGTTAGGGCTAACTTGTAAAATAATTAATATATTATCTTACTAAAATATTTATACTAATAAAAATTTAATTTTAGCATATATATTTATCCCTTAATATAAGAGAAAGTAACAGTTTTACTTATTGTTGTTCACCATATAATATTTAATTATTATTTTATTATATAATAAAAAAATATTGTTAAATAGTGTAGTAGAATTGTTATAAAATTATATGAATGTTTTTTTTACAATAAGGATTTAATATTTTTTTATGATTTGATAATATAAACAAATCTATACTTAACTTTGACAAATAAAACAAATAAATACTTTAGTAAGTATTTAATGTATATACTAAATAGGAATATATTTGCTATAATCAAATACCAAATATAATCAAATAAGTCAAAGTGTACATTTTTATTTGGTATTTGATTTTTTTATTATTAAAATCTTTTTATTATACTTACCTTTTTAAAATAAAACAAATCAATAAATTAATTAAATAAATAAAACATTATAATACCAAAATAGTAATGACATTTAATGCAGTTGACTTTTCTGAATAGTAAATGTAGTAAATAGAATATTTTTTTATATAGTATAATACGGAAATAGTAATGCAATAAATGCTGTTGATTTTCTGGCTACTTAATTTGATAAATAGTATCCCCTTTAATATAAGTATAGATTATAAGTTATTAGATAATAAACATCTCACATCTTATAAATTTTATTATTATTAAAAATAATTATGTAAATACAAACTATCTAACTTACATATAAATCAATATAGCGTTGCAATAAAACCATGACCTTTTGTGGAATTGCAAATAAATATTCTACTTTCGTAATTTCTTGCAAAATTTGTCTCTAAACCACTTTTCGGCCAACTCCGAGCTGACATATCCGACCAAAATGCTTATGTGGCTCTTATGTACTGAACCAATCATCGAACAGATGAAACTACCGGTTCAATGGTTCATTGCTCGGACTGGTGGTCGAACCGGTTTAATAATATATATAATTTTTTATTTATTTTATATGAATAATATATAATTGTATATATTTTTTATCATTAAATTTACAGTGTATAATGACATTTCTCTAAATAAAAGTTCATAATAGATACAACCCACGGTGTTGCATAATGTTGATAACTTTTTTTATTTTATTTTTTATAGTGTAGTCTATATTTAAGCTACATAATTGAGATAATAGACCCATGTTTGTATTTTAATTTTTAAATTAGATTTTATGTTTTTATTCTTTTCAGTTTTTCTTTAACGAAAATCATAAATATAACTATTCATAGTATATATATATTTAAAAGAATTGTAATAAGATGTGTAAATCACACGTTGACTAAATGAAAGAAATGAGATTTTTTTATTAAATTCTAAATAACTTGAGCCATAGTTAAAAATGAATAATATTTTTATTAAATTCTAAAATAAATATAGTAATAGTTGAAAGATTCCAAAGTATTTGTCGTTATATCTACCAAATTTCGTAAGTCTATTGGAAACTAAAAGTAATTTTGAAACGTAATTGAAAATAAAAAAGAAAGTATGACTTTAAACTTGTATGAGACTATAAATAATTTCGACAGAAAATAAAAACTTAAAAGATATTATATTGCTTAACTTATATGAATTTTGTATATTATAATTTTATATTATAATAAATATTGCACATTTAGAAACAGCAAACAATTATTTTAAGAAAAAAATGAAAACTCAAAATAAGCTTCATGTCCTAATAGCATTTCTCAGCCATTAGATATAACCTGTTCTCATAACCCACAACCTAAAGTGTGGAAGAGATCCTCATCCAGACTTAGCAGACTTCAAAGATAGGGAAGTAGCACTCCAACCAAGGAGGACAGTAAGCAAGCCAAGAGAACCAGAGACACATCAGATGAAGCCAAAGGGGAAGATAGTCCTAGCAAGGAGGTTCAGGAGGAGAACAAAAGGCAAAAAACAGAATATCAGCAGGTGGGGGTGGCCAGCCTCGAATGGCACCCAAGTGATCAATGTTAGCTGCGGTGTGGAATTGTAGAGGGCTGGGTGGGCCCTCTACAATTTCCCAAATCAGAGAGACCATTAAGGCTCACCACCCTGTTTTCTTTTTCATTTCAGAAACAAAAAAAAAACAAGTGGCTTTGTTAAGTCAATAGTAAGAAATTAGGGTATGATGATAGATTAGCTTTTGTGGACCCAGTAGGATTAAGTGGGGGCCTTCTTCTTTTTTGGGATTCCAATGTAAATATTATTCAAGTAATAAAAAAATCTTTCTATATTGCTGTTGAATTTGTTTTGGGAACAACCCAATCTCAATGGGGCATATTTGTTTATCTAAGTACCTGCAAGCAGATTAGAACTTCCCAGTGGGAGGAGATGATTGTAGACAAGGACCAATGGGGCAATAGCTGGTTTACATTAGGAGATTGGAATGATCTAAGGACTGCAAACGACAAAGCAGGGGGCAACAAGAGGAGCAGTAGGAGTTTAATAGGGTTCAATTCCTTTATAAACACCATGGCCATGGATGAACTACCAATGTTGGGTTATCAATACACTTGGTGCAACATGAGGAGTGGAGAAGGAATGGTGGAGGAGAAATTGGACAAAGCATTTGCTTCCATGGACTGGACTCAAGCCTTTCCAAATGCCACTGTGTTAAACAAGGTCAGAAGCTCATCAGACCACTCTCTTTTACTTTTGAACATGGGACAACAACACAAGAGAACATCAAGATTCCACTTTGACAAGAGGTGGATAGGGATGGAAGGGTTCAAGGAAACAGTAAAAGCAGCATGGGCTCAGCATACTGAAGGCACCCCTTTCTACAGGCTTAAAGAGAAGGTTAAGAAGACAAGGGCAGCTCTATTAATCTGGAGCTCTAAACACAAAACCCTGAACCAACTCAAGATTGAAAGCTTATCCAAAAGGCCAGAAACCTTGAGAGAAGACAAAACAGATACTACTGGGATCAGTGGAACACCACTAGGAAAGAGCTTAATGCAGCCCACAGACAGGAAGAACTCTACTGGCAGCAAAGGTCAAGGCTGAAATGGATAAAGGAAGGAGATGGCAACACTAAATTCTTCCATGTATATACTCTTCAAAAAAGGAAGCAGAATGCAATCTCCAGACTTATCACAGCTCAAGGTGCAGTTCTTACTTCTCAGAAGAATATAGAAGGCCATATCTCAAACTTCTATTCTGACCTTTTCCACACTGAAGGAAGTTGGGACGGGGAATCCATCATATACCTAATCCCCAAAACCATCTTTGAAGACATGAATGTAGATTTATTGAAACCAGTTACTGAAGAAGAAGTGAAAGCAGCTCTCTTCTCTCTACACCCAGACAAGTCACCAGGTGAAGATGGAATGAATGCATTGTTTTATCAACATTGCTGGAACATTATCAAAGCTGATGTCTTAGAGGCATTGCTCAGTTTCTTCCATTCTGGTATGCTCCTGAAGTACTGGAATCACACCATCTTGTCCCTTATTCCAAAAGTGCCGCAACCAGAAAACTTGAGCCAATTCAGGCCCATCAGCCTCTGTTGTGTGATTTACAAAACCCTGTCCAAAATACTGGCTCAAAGACTAATGACCTGCCTCAACTGCTGCATAAGCCCTCACCAATCTGCCTTTGTGAAAGGAAGGCAACTAATGGACAACATCATCATAGCCCAGGAAGCCTTTCACTTCCTCAACAGACATTCTACAGGGCCAAATTACTTCATGGCACTGAAGTTGGACCTTATGAAGGCATTTGACAGGGTAGAGTGGCATTGTCTACAAAGGATCATGACTCAAATGGGCTTCCACTCAGACTTCATCAAGTTGATAATGGTTTGTGTTTCAACCTCATCGATTTCCTTTAAGGTTAATGGCAATGTGAGTGGCTACATCACACCATCAAGAGGGATCAGACAGGGGGACCCCTTGTTCCCCTACCTATTCATAATAATAGCTGAATTACTATCAGCCCTGATCACAAGCTCACAACAGCAAGGGCATATTCATGGTCTCAAACTTTCAAGGAATGGTCCTGCTATCTCTCATTTGCTATTTGCTGATGGCTCATTGCTATTCAGCAAAGCAGGGGTTGACCAAGCCAGACATCTCTTAACAATTCTAGAAAAATACAGGCTCTTCTCTGGTCAGAGAGTGAATTTGCAGAAATCAGGAATATTCTTCAGTAGAAACACTCCACAAACTCTGAAAGATAGAATTTGCAGTGTCCTCCAAGGAATTGTCCCTCATAGATCAACTAGGTACCTTGGGCTACCTTTGGGAATAGGAAGGACACAAAAAAGAAGTATTTGATTACATTCTGGATTCAGTCAGAACCAAGTTACAGAGTTGGAAAAACAAGCTACTGTCAACAACAGGCAAATAAGTCTTAATCAAGTCTGTTATACAGGCTTTGCCTATCTTCTCAATGACCTGCTTCAAGATTCTAGCTTCTGTCTGCAAAGAAATCTCAAAACTCTGTGCTGCATTTTGGTGGAAATCTGAAGATCAAGGCACCTCTGGCATACACTGGAGGGCATGGGAAAGAGTTACTCTTCCTAAACTCAATGGGGATCTGGGGTTCCTTGACATCAGTATCTTCAATAAAGCTCTCATTTGTAAACAGTTGTGGAGAATTGCCACAAATCCAAACCTCTTGGTGAACAAAATACTTAAGGATAGATATTTTCCTGAAAATTTCATTCTGAAAGCTGAGAAAACACAGAGAGGATCTTGGTTATGGAACAGTTGGATATCAGTGATGCCACTTTTTGCAAAATGTGTGAAAATTGAGATCAGGGATGGCTCATCAACTAAAATTGAAGATTTAAACTGGGTGCCAGAGTTGAAAAAGCCTCATCCCATTATGATTGATATTGTCAGGGGTCTTTTGATTTGGGTTAAGGATTTGATGCTGAATGAAGGGAGGGAATGGAATACATGGCTTGTGGACCATGTTTGTTACTCTGATGATAGCACTGCAATCCTTAACATAAACACCCTGAATCCAAAAAGACCTGATAGGTGGCTCTGGGGTATTTGCCCTAAAGGTCAGTTCTCAGTTGCCAGTACTTACAAGATCCTTGCAGCCCACAAGATTAGTCAGCTGGATAGTCCTGAGTCAAGTTCAAGCTGTTAGAGTAGGGTACCCGGCGTTCCAATCTAATTGGACGTATTCTACTTGTAAATACAGTCTATTGGAATTATATTATGAATAAGGCATTTCTTTATCTTAAGAGAAAGCATTTATCTTATAAATACACTTAAGATAAAATCCCTAGATCACTTATGGTTATAAGGTATGGTTGCGCATAGAGATGGTGATCATGGAACATACCTTGAAAGCCGTGATCTTAAATACAGTTCCAAGTCGATGGATGTTTCGAGATGGGATATCGAATAATCCATAAAAGACTTGCACATAGTTTGTACGTTTGTTGGACAAGAATGTTGTATTCCATCAACATTAGCGTGTGACGCAAATACATTTATGTGGGTGCTTGTTAGAGAACAAGTTCACTGAACATGACCGTATGAAAATTCTTAATGAAGAATTATTTTAGTTAATAATCTGTCGAATAAGAATTTTCATGTTACAATAGTACATGACTAATCCTAAGACTTGAGGCACAATGGTAACTTTGTGCATATTACATTCTACTTTGATTTATCCTTTTGGTAGCTAGCACTATCGTTTAAAGGGATAAGTTGGGTATTATGTTAATATGTATGGAAGTTTGTTAGTGGCCAATAAAGGATTCGACACTTATGAAGATAAGTGAATTTCCTATGTGTTTCATAGTTATTAATCCAAAGTCCTTGGCCAAGGCAGAGATGAATAGTGATTCATAACCGGGTTAATAAACATGAAATAGAATCATAGTTATTAAGTCAATTTGGGTTTCGACAAAATCATACCCAAGACTTAATCGGGAAATTAGATGTCGAAAGGATTTTACATGTATGGAGTTGTAATCGGAATAGGTTTACTCGCTATTCACTTAATACTAGATTCATGCTACTTGCTAGGTGTTACCATGATATGTGGGTTCATAAATTAAAGGGTTAATTCATGAATAAGAGTTAATAAGATTTAACTCAAATTACAAAGTGTTGTAAACCCACTACTAGTATTAAGGTGAACCTAAAAGGTCACACTAATTATGAACAAAGGTAAAGATTGTATTTCTAATGGTTAGAATTAATTGATAAATATCTAATTTGATTAGATATCAATTAAAGGAATATATTAATCAATAAGATTGATTAATTACATTTTGGATATTACTTTAGTAATTAAGGTAATTACTAAATTAATAAAGTTGAATTTTAAAATAGGATTTTAAATTTCAAAAATCCAAAATAATAATAATATGATTATTATAATATTGGGAAAATGATATAATAATAAAGTCTTGAGAAAGATTCTCAAGATTTATTATCCAATTATTATTTATATCTTTAAATATGATTTAAGGATTAAAATAATAAATATGATTATAATAAAATGGTTGTTGATGGTTGTTTGAACTACTTAACATATCTTATTATTTTCAAAGTCAAAAGTTAGTAAATACTATTTAAATAAAATTTGATTTTATTTAATATTACTAAATGTTGATTATTTTATGCTAAAATGTTTAGTATAAATATATGCAAAATGGTTTTGCATTTAAGTGAAGTTTTTGATCCTAAATTTCTAAGTGTTAGAAAGAGAAGAAAGTGTTCTTCATAAAACTTCAAGAAAGAGTTCTTAAAATTCCCAAATAAAATTCATAAATATTCCTATACAAGAAAACCGAGTCTTTTCTACTAGCGAAGGAAAGTCGTCGGAACCGGGCTTCATAGGGTGGATACGTTTAGAGGGAAGACACTTGGATTCCTCTAGCGAGTAACCTCAAGTCGTTGAAGTTACAACCGGGAACCGATTCCCTCATCCATCATCAATAGTGAAGGAGTTCAAGACATTCGGTAAATATTTTTACTAGTATTTACTTTATAGTAACAAATCAAAATTTGTATATGATGCATGTTTTAAAGATGACGATCAGTTAATTCGCAATTAGTATGTACGGGTGTTGTATTTATACGATAAATACTTACTTTAAAAATTTTAAATTCCGCTGCGTACAGCCCGTACGGTACTATCGAACCCAACAGTGGTATCAGAGCCACGGTTATCGTCTTTAAAACAGATTTTGATTTGTTAAGACTTATGAGATAAGCAATATAATTAATTTTTTATATGATAAAAATATTAATTATAAAATTAAAAATCGTTTTTAAGCCACACGAGTCGTGTGACCTTGTCACACGAGTCGTGTGGCATGAAGAAAAATTTTGATTTTAGCTTCGTGATTTTCACACGAGTCGTGTGACCTTGTCACACGAGTCGTGTGAGCTCACACGAGTCGTGTGACGAGCCACACGAGTCGTGTGAGTCTGGGAAAAATTTTGATTTTCAATTCGTATTTTTCACACGAGTCGTGTGATAAGATCACACGGGTCGTGTGACCCTCACACGAGTCGTGTGACTCATAAATTGATATTTTATGTTCATTTCATTAGATGAATGTTTTAGGGATGATCATGAGCCTCATATTCATTATGTTTGAATGGATGTTTTCATTTTCAATATGATTGAATGAATGAATGGATGTTTAATTATGTTTTCAATATGATTGAAGAAATGTAATTTATCGAGACCTGCGAGTCTCTTGAGATGAAATTTGTAAAATTTTAAATTTTGTATCGTTAGAGATTAGATCAAGGTGGAGACCGTTCGATGACAAAGGCCCACGCATGTGTGGGTAATTTTACAAGTTGTAATCTCGAAGGCCTGTGCTTGTACGGGTAGATAGAATAAATGTAATAGAAGTAGTTCTACTATTTGTTTTATCACGTACATATGCATAGATCCATTTTGGCTCGAATGGATCGAATAGGAAAGGACATGATCATCCCACCATGCATTAGATGTATGTTAGGTTTATTTACGCTTTCGTTTCATTAGATGACTGAAACTGGTAAATAAACGTAAAGATGGTAATCGATGAGATCAAGGAACCCAAACGGATTAATTTGATTAATTCCATATCAAATCAATAATGGATAAAAATAAGTTGGAACTTATTAATCCAGGCCTTCCATCAAAAGTAGATGACATGAGATGCTACGATGTTTTATCATTGGCCACGAGTCGTGGGATGATTCTATGTCGAAAGCTGTGAACTCTATTAAATATATTGATATTCGTGAGACGGATTCCTCTTTGTGTTGGCCATGAGTCGTGGGACACTCTGGTGGGCCGTTATCATGAAAGTTTTGATGGGTTTGATTTGACACCGAGTAATATATATGGAGTCATAAAATTGAGGTATATAAGGAAAGGTGAGGCAAAACATCTTGAAGGTTGTATAGAGATACAATTGTCAAAAAGTTGACTACCGATAAAATTGTTTCATGGTGGCATCATAAAATTGGGACATGAAATATTTTTATTGGACTTCAAGCCCACTATGAAAATAATGATTTTCATAATTATAATGAGGTTCTAATTAAATTAGTGGGAGACATTTAATGTTAAAGACCTAATATTAAATGAATATAAATTCCATAGTCTAATTATTTTCTGCTTCGTTTGTTATTTTTGTAGATCAAACTACTAAAATGGCTAAGAATCCAATCGCGAGTATCCTTGATCATAATAAATTAACTGGTCCCAACTTCAATGATTGGTTGAGGAACCTAAAGATTGTTCTTCAGTCTGAGAAGCGAGAGTATGTTTTGGAAACAGCTCCTCCTCCTCCACCGGAGGATCAGACTGCTGAAGAGTATGGAGCCTACTTGCGTCATGTTGATGACAATCTCCAAGCTCGGTGCTACATGCTAGCATCAATGTCTAATGAGCTACAGAGACAGAACGAATTACTGAATAATGCTTCTGAAATCCTAACTCACCTGCAAGAGTTGTATGGTGATCGGACGCGACAAATTAGATATCAGATATCTAAAGAGCTTTTCAGGTGTCGTATGACCGAGGGCTCTTCAGTTCATGATCATGGACTGAAGATGATAGCTCTTGTGGAAAGACTCGAATCACTTGGAGTCATTATGGATAATGAACTCTATGTGGATTTATTGTTGCAATCTCTGCCAGCGTCATTCGATAACTTTGTCGTTAACTACAACATGCATAATATGGAAACTGATCTTCCAGGATTATTAAACATGTTGAAGACGGCTGAGTCCACCATTAAAAAGGACAAGCCGGTACTTCTTGTTGGATCCACTTCCGGATCAAAGGCTACTAAGTCTAAGAAAAGGAAGAGGAAGGGAAAGGTTCCCAATAAGCCCAACAAGAAGGCATATAATGATAAAGGGAAGAACAAACAGAAGGTTAATTCTCAGGCCGATCATGAATGTTTTCATTGTGGCAAAACTGGGCACTGGAAGAGGAACTGCAAGGAGTATCTTGCTAGTCTGAAAAGTTCAGGTATTTATTTTGTTGAAGTTAACTTGTCTGTTAACGATTCTTCTTGGGTATTGGATACCGGCTGTGGCTCACATATTTGCAATGATTTGCAGATGATGGCAAGAAGTAATATGCTAGATGGTGAAGAAACAATCCTAAGGATGGGCAATGGGGCAAGAGTTGCTGCTAAAGCTATTGGGACTGTTTATCTAGCATTGAATAATGATGTAAAGATTTGTCTATCAAACTGTTTGTATGTTCCGGATTTAATAAAAAACATTATTTCTATTCCAATATTGGATAAGGAAGGTTTTAAGTTCGTCATTGAAAATGGAAAATGTTCTATTTTCAAAGACACAACTTTTATTTATTCCGGAAATTTGACAAATGGGTTGTATACCATTACACCAGAAAGACCCATCCTAACCATTCAACAAAATAAAAGGAAATTAAATAATCATAGTTCATTCACAATTTGGCACGCTAGATTAGGTCATATATCCGAAAAACGGATTCACAAATTGGGACCTAAACTCGACCTTAGGGGAGAGGATAGGTTGCCTACATGTGAGTCATGTCTTAAAGGTAAAATGACTAAATCACCATTTGTTGGACAAGTGGAGCGATCTAAAGGTCTGTTGGATTTGATCCATACGGATGTTTGTGGACCACTAAATGTTAGTGCCAAGGGGAACTATCACTATTTCATAACCTTCACTGATGATTATTCACGGTATGGTTATGTGTACCTATTAAGGTTCAAATCTGAAGTATTTGAAAAGTTCAAAGAATTCAGAAATGAAGTGGAGAAACAAATTGGTAGAAATATTAAAGTTCTTCGATCGGATCGAGGAGGTGAATATTTAACAAATGAGTTTCTTGATTATTTAAGAGATAATGGGATTGTCTCACAGTGGACGCCTCCTGGAACTCCACAACTCAATGGAGTTTCCGAAAGGAGGAATCGAACATTGTTGGACATGGTTCGATCGATGATGAGTTCCACTGATCTACCTCTTTCATTCTGGGGCTATGCCTTAGAAACAGCAGCACATATTTTGAATAGAGTGCCAAGTAAAGCTGTACCCAGCACACCTTATGAGATATGGTGTGGTAAATCACCCTCATACAAGTATTTACGAGTATGGGGTTGTACTGCTTATGTAAAGCAGTTAGTGGGAGGTAAGTTGGATATGAGATCCATCTTATGTAAATTTGTGGGGTATCCTAGAGAGTCTGTTGGATACTATTTCTATGACCCCTCTGAACAAAAGGTGTTTGTTTCGAGGAATGCTGTATTCTTAGAGGAAGAGTTCATCTCAAAGAATAGCGGAGTCATAGAACTTAATGAAGAACAACCACAAATTCCACAAAGTACCACGGAAAACATACCAGTAGAGACTGGACCATCTGAAACACAACCTCTTCGGAGATCCGAAAGGGTTTCTAGGATGCCTGAGAGGCTATACCTATTGTCAAAAGACAATGAAGAGGGACTCCTTTTGGATAATTGTTGATGACAAACCTAGTAATAAAGATTGAAGATGGAGATTAGTCATATTATTGAAGAAGAAAATTTGCGAGAAGGTGAACTTATTACAAGTCGGTATATGTTGTAACAAGTTACCGACTTATAAAGAATTACCGACTTTCAAAAGATCCAACTTCCGAAAGGCCTTCAAAAGAACCAAAACCGATATCTGAGACCAGCGCAAGTAAACCGACTCCAGGTCAACCGACTACCATAAAGTTTGAGCATTCTAACAGAAAGTAATCATTGGAAGTATCTGATTGGACCAACGAAACAAAAAGGCATTCATTGATGTTTCCCGCCGCCTCAAACAAAGTAGCTCAATATTAAATGCATCTCTATCCATTTCGAGGAAGAAGACAAAAGCCACCGTACTATAAATAGCAGAATTTATGATAGTACGAGGATCTTCTTTCAATCACATTGTACACGAACTTAAGACAAACTCGGTTTTCAACTTAAAACCGACTTCTGTACCCTAGTGAACAAAATTAATAAAACTTTAATACAATTTATCCTCATTTTCTGGACATCAACTGTACTTAATTTGAAGTTGTTAATTCAAGACAGCAACAGTTTGGCGCTAGAAGGAGGGCAGCCCGCTCTTTTCAATTGTTTTGTCTTGTAAAACAACACGCAAAGGATGTCGAATTCGGGACGAAATGAACGAAATCCTGACCCTGGGATCAATCGTCATCCAACTCATACAACCGGAACTTCTGCTGTGCCATCTACATCAATTGATTATTCAGCACTATTTCAAGATCCAGAGTTCTTGAAAAATTTAACTGATTTTATGGCACGAACAAGAATAGAATCAACCACAGCGGCTAATCCACAAACCCGCTCAATTCCAGTTCCACGAAGAAATAATATTCCTGCAACATCACATGCAACTTCCCATCCACGTACACATGAATCCCAACATGATGCAACGACTCAAAATCGTGGGGTAGTTCCAGTACAAACTCGAGTTCCAGAACCAGCGATCAGAAGCGACTGCAGAAAGCCATTCTGGACATCGACCACGACAGTCTACTCCATCGTTACCAGAACTATCACGACATGATCAACCTTCTGATTTACGACACACTCTTGAACAAACCCATGCTCGTCGTGGGCAGAATGAGTTACGTCGTTTAATTGAAAGGAATCGCCAAAGACGCGAATCAGAAGAGTTAGAAATGTTAAGAAAAAGGATTGCTGAGCTGGAGACTTGCCAAGATGAACATGGAGGACCGCCACGACGAACTCCAGTGATAGAAGAGACGTATCAAGAGGTTGGAACTCCTTTAGCTCCTCATTTGACTAGAGAGCCTATCCCAACTAAAGTAAAAGTTCCGCAAATCGGCTTATATGATGGAACTTCCGATCCTGATGCCCATCTCGGTCAGTACACGTCTTGGATGGATCTTCATGGAGCGAATGAAGCACTCAGATGTCGGATGTTTTCCTTAACTTTGGGACCACGAGCTCAAAAATGGTATCATTCTTTATCCCGGTATTCAATCTCCACGTGGCAGCAGTTGAGGACAGCTTTTCGCTCTCATTTTATCGGGGCCCGAGTATCTTTAATTCCCAAGGAGTCAATCGCAAATATTGTACAAAAAGATGATGAAAGCGTGAAAGACTACATTACTCGGTTCAACGAACGCATACAAAATATGGAGCAATGCCATCCCGAAACGCTCTTGGTTACAGCCATAGCCGGATTGAAGCCAAACTCGTTATTCCGATGGAGTATATGTCAAAATAAACCGACTTCATTTCAAGACTTTTTGGCTCGGGCTCAACAGCATATTTTAGCCGAAGAATCAATGTCGGTTCCTAATATCGACTTTTCCTCGTTGAAGTCGGAAGTCGGGCAAGAATCAAAAAAGAAGAAAAACAAATTTTTCAAGCCAAATAAGTCTCGATTTGGGAATCCAAAAATCCCCGAAGTACAAGAAGCCAGAACTAAATATCTTAATGAAGTTAAATCCAGCTACCAGACGGTATTCTCAGCAGGAGCAGCAACAATATTTGAAGAATTAAAGGGGAAAGGAATTCTTCCTGATCCTCGACCTGTCAGAACACCCGAAGAAAAACTTGATAAAACGAGATATTGTTCATATCATAAGTCGGCAGGCCATAATACTGATGAATGTCTCGGTTTACTTTCTGCCTTGTTGCGACTTATTGGACATCCTCAAGTCCAAAGATTTACCAAGAATGTTGATTATAAACGAAAAGGAAGAATGCCTGATTTACCAGACGATGAAGACGATGAAGAGCGTCCAATTAATCCAAAACGGGTGAGATCGAATGAGAAAGAAATATACATGATGAATCAAAGAGAAAAAGATTCGATTGAAATGGTGTATCGAGGAGGGTACTATAATCCTGACGACTCGCATCATGTACCTCGGGTCAACAACAGCAGTAATGCAACGTTGGAATCACGAAGGCAAATAAAAGCATATGCTCGAAAAGCTTTTAACTCGGGAAAAACAGTTTTAACTACTGACCTCCGAGATAAAATTAATGCTCGAAACAATTGCCCGATCACATTCAATGTTGATGATGCAAGTTATTTTGCTCACCCTCATGCTGATCCTTTAATAATCACGGCACCCATCTGTGGAATACCGATACATCGTATGTTGGTGGACACCGGAGCATATTCAAGTATTATGATGTTGCGTACATTTGAACAAATGGGAATCGATCCAGCCGAGCTAAAACCTTGTAAAGATCAAGTACAAGGCTTTAATGGAACCATAACGACAACCCTTGGCGAAATCACTATGCCAATTCGGTTCGGAATCCCCGGACAAGCCTCTAAAGTTATTATGGAGACATTCAAAGTGATGGATCTTAAAAATCAATATAATGCCATCATTGGACGAACTGCTTTATACAAGCTTCGTGCAGCTGTATCAATATTTCATTATGCTCTGAAATTTCCTACTAATAATGGAGAAGGAACTCATTATGGAGACCAGTACGAAGCTCGCGGAATGGTATGGGTTAAACCCTGGCATGAACCCTGTATGCCTGTACATATGATGGAGGACATTGAAGAAAATCAAGAAAATTCAACACTTATCAACTCGGAATCATGCAATACCGAGATGGAACTTGATCCTATGAAATCAAACAACGATTTGATTTGTAATCGTGGGAGACGTCCGGGAAAAGAGCCAATTAAAGATGAAGACGTACTTGATCCTCGAATTCAATTTAAGGAGAAAAGCAAACTTGAACGAGCCGAACCATCAGAAGAGGTCGAGGTAATATTCATCGATGATCCAGTTTGTCGTAAGTCGGTGCAAATTGGGGCCAATCTTCAAGAACCATTGCGGACTCAGCTCATTCAGTTCCTCAAAGCCAATTCCGACGTATTTGCCTGGAAACACGAAGATATGAAAGGAATTGATCCAAAGGTCGCTTCTCATCGACTCAACTTAGATCCAACAATTAAACCAGTGGTCCAAAAACGACGCAAACTCGGTCCTGATCGACAGAAAGCTCTCGAAGAAGAGGTTCAAAAATTGGTTGACAACAAATTCATTCAAGAGACGAAATACCCGACTTGGGTGTCCAATCCTGTTCTGGTAAAAAAGAGTTCCGGCGCATGGCGACTTTGCATTGATTTTACCGACTTAAACAAAGCTTGTCCCAAAGACAGTTACCCTTTACCACATATTGATTACATGGTGGACGCCACAGCTGGACATGAATTGATGAGCTTCATGGACGCCTATTCGGGTTATAATCAGATTCCTATGGACCCTGAAGAGGCAGAACATACTTCTTTTTATTCAGCCCGAGGATTATATTGTTATACCATGATGCCGTTCGGTCTTAAAAACGCTGGGGCCACATATCAAAGGCTGGTTAACAAAATGTTTGCCAAACTTATCGGGCATACCATGGAAGTTTATGTAGACGACATGTTAGTCAAGTCGGTTCATGCAGCCGACCACATTGATCATTTACAGGAAATGTTCAACATCCTCAGAGAATATTCAATGGTCCTTAATCCAAAGAAATGCACTTTCGGAGTCGGTTCTGGAAAATTCTTGGGATATATTGTTACTCAACGAGGTATCGAAGCAAATCCAGTGAAAATAAAGGCAATTATGAATCTATCATCTCCCACATCGGTAAAAGGAGTTCAAGCTCTTACCGGCCGACTTGCTGCCTTAAATCGGTTTCTATCAAAGTCAACTGATCGATGTAAGCCCTTTTTTGAATCTATAAAAAAAGGAAAATGCTTTGAATGGACAAAGGAATGCCAGCAAGCTCTAGAACAAATAAAGGAAACACTCCTTCAAATTCCAACATTGCAGAAACCGATTCCTGAAGAAATGCTATATCTATATTTGGGAGTAAGTGATTCCGCAATCAGCGCTGTACTTATTCGTGAAGAAGGACGTCAACAATATCCAATCTATTACATCAGTAAAGCCTTACATGAAGCCGAATTACGATACCCGGCGATGGAGAAGTTAGCATATGCCCTTGTTATCGCTGCTCGAAAGTTACGTCCTTATTTCCAAGAACATTCGATAACGGTACTTACTTCTTATCCCTTGAAGTCGATTTTACACCGACCTGACACATCGGGAAGACTAATCAAATGGGCTGTAGAACTCGGTCAATATGATATTCATTACAAACCGAGAACCGCAATAAAGGCTCAAGCTTTATCTGACTTTATTGCCGAATTTACTCCTGCAATCGAGACAATCAATGAAGTTCAATCATGGACGTTGTATGTTGATGGCTCCTTAACTCAACATCGAGCTGGAGGAGGAATAATTCTTATTGACCCTCAGAACAAGATGTTTTGTCATTCTGTCAAGTTCCTCTTTCCGGCAACAAATAATGAAGCCGAATACGAGGCCTTATTATCTGGGTTAAATCTTGCAGACTCCATGAACGTGAAGAAGTTAAAAGTATTCTCTGATTCACAATTGCTGGTAAATCAAGTCCATGGAAATTTTGAAGTTAAAGAACCTCGGTTACTTCCCTATTTGACGCTCGTAAAGCAGAAGATGTCTCGATTTGATATCCAATTGGAACACATTCCCCGTTCACAAAATGTTCCAGCTGATGCTCTGTCCAAGCTTGCATCAAGTACCGGGTTAGAAGATGTCGAATACGTCCAAGTCGGTCATCAAGAGATGCCTTCTGTTTCTGTACCCAAAGTCTCACATACCGAGTTACAGAAATCACCGACTTGGATGACACCGATTATAACGTACTTGGAAACGGGAGCTTTACCTCAAAATCCAAAAGAAGCCCGAACTCTTCGCATACGAGCTGCTCGATTTACACTGGATAATGGAACTCTTTATAAACGAGGATACTCCCTTCCTTTGCTAAAATGTTTAACTGAGCCAGAATCACGATATGTCCTCGAAGAAGTTCATGAAGGAATTTGTGGAAATCATCATGGAGCACGAACATTGGCATACAAAATACTTCGACAAGGATATTATTGGCCGACTTTGAAAGCAGACGCAATGAATTGGGTACGAAAATGTGTGAAGTGTCAAATATTCTCCCCAAATGTAAATCAGAGCCCAGAACCTTTAAAATCGATCTATAGTCCGTGGCCATTTGCTAGATGGGGAATCGACATAATTGGTCCACTACCCACTGCAAAGGGAGGTGTTCGATTTGCTATAGTTGCAGTCGATTATTTTACCAAGTGGGCCGAAGCTGAACCACTAACTACGATAACCGAACAAAAAGTAGTGGACTTTATTTGGAAATCGATCATATGCCGGTTCGGTATACCGAGTTCAATAATAACCGACAACGGTCGACAGTTCGAAGGAAAACAACTTGAAGCTCTTTGTGAAGAATATCGGATTAAACATTTCTTTTCTTCGCCATACCATCCTCAATCTAATGGACAAGTTGAAGCCATCAACAAGATCATCAAAAATGGCTTGAAAGTTCGACTTGATGCAGCAAAAGGATCATGGCCTGAAGAATTACCACATGTACTGTGGGCCTATAGAACAACAGTAAGCCACGCCACGGGAGAAACGCCATTTTCTCTAACTTATGGATCAGAAGCAGTAATCCCAGTTGAACTCGGATCTCCAACTTATCGAGTAACAGCATTTCAAGAAGAAACCAACTCGGAAAACCTGAAAACCAACTTGGATCTTTTATACGAAACTCGTCTTATGACAGAACTTAAAAATGCTGCATATAAACAGAAAATTGAAAGATATATCAACTCGAAGATGAAGCCTCGATCATTTCAAGTCGGCGACTTGGTACTTAAAAGAATTACTGGACCAGATCCGGGGCCTCTAAAACCGAAGTGGGAAGGACCATTCAAGATCAGTCAAGTACTTCCAAAAGGTGCTTACCGACTCGAAAAACCAGATGGACTAACTCTTCCATATCCGTGGAATGCTATTTACCTGAAGAAATATTTCCAGTGAATTTTTGATGTAACAATGACTCTGTACACATTTTGATGTATATAATGAATTTGTGTGCTAAAGAGTCTCTTAAAAAGAGCCGAAGATACTCGGCATATCATTAGTCTTTATATAGCCAAGGTAATAACTTGGACAAGACTAATGCATCATCTCTTCAAAAGAACCGAGATATTTTAACTCGGTATACTGTTAGTCTTTATATAGCCAAGTTTATAACTTGGACAAGACTAATGCTTAAAATTTTTAAAAGATATTTCAAATTTAAACCGAGCCTTATTAACTCGGTAAGTTATATCTTTTCGACCAGACTAATAACCTTCGAATACCAAAGTACAGTGACTTGGGAAGGTTATGGACTCAGTAAAATTAATATCGGATTGTCTTGAAATTCAAATCCTGAAGATTGGTTTGAAATAAGATAATATCCGAGCTTCCATCTCAAAAGATGGTGTCCACTTAAAAATTTAAAGTTTGGCCGACTTCTTAACACTTGAAATATTCAGCTAAAGTAAAAAGCCATGCTGGATATATGAATGGAAAAACTTTAAATGAAATTTTCATTCATACTTAGTAAAATCCATTACAATAGAAGGATTGTGCCCCGACATGCCAGGAACACAATTCACCAAAAAAAAAAAATAAAAATAAATAAAAGAAAAGAAAGAACTGCTAAGTTGACTTTGCCAGCTCATCAACTGCCTTGGCCAGATCGGCATTGCCTTCATCTTCATCAGCTGCCTTGACTCCTTCGGCATCATCTTCCTTCTTAGCTGCTTCTTCCGCATCGTTCTTGATAATCTGCTCGTACATCATGCGGCTAATGATGTCGAAAACTCGGTCCTCTTCAGCCTTGGCAGCCTGTTCGAGCTCAGAGAGGGTCACAGGGATATGCTTGTCCAGAACTATATCTTTTTCTCCGACTTCGTCTACCTTGGTCATTTCCGGCTGGTTATCCTTCTGCGATAGCTCAGCCACTTTCCTTTCAAGGAAGGCCACAACCGACTTCCGAAGTTGCTCAGGAGTCATTTTCTCTAGTTCCTCCTGCAAGCTAACTTCGGATAGAGTTTTCACATAAATGTTAGCCAGCTCCGACTTCTTTTCCTTCTCCCCCTCAAGCACCATGTTAACAAAAGCGCGACGAAGACGGGCCTCCCTTTCTTGGCCCGACTCAGAAATCTCAAGACCGGCTTCGGCCCTGATAGAAGCAAGAAGGCCCTCACAGAAATTTTTCTCGTCCTCGTCTGCCTCAATATGAGTCGTCGCGATGGAGGGATTGAAGTTATGGCTTTGGATTTTGTGCAGAAGGAATTGACGAACTTCCTCGATGCCATACAAACCGTCGTCAAAATGCTCAACCATCCAGCGTAGGTTGAGATAGGTATTCATCTCAAATTCACGATCCTCGTCTTCAGAGTCGGATTCTGCTTTTTCCTTGAGTCGGTTGGCTTCTGCCTCAAGGATCCTCCCGGCTCGGAGACCATCATTATACTTCTCCTCGGCAAGTTTGATCTTTTCCTCCTGGAGTTTGCTGAGTTTAGCTAGATGAGCATCTCGGTCTTTCTTCAGCAGTTCCTCAACCTCGGACCGGCTCTTCCGAGTCACCTCATGAGCCTCTTGTTCTTTCCGAAGGAGGCTCTCGCACCGAGATAGCTGCTCTTCTAGTGTTTTGACGCGCTGCTCGGAGGTAATAACCTGACTCGTCAGCTTCAGAACGTCATTGTCAAGAGAAGCCTTATCAACTTTCAGAGCCTCAATCTCTCCTTGAGCAATTGTCAGCTGCTCGGTCTGCTCATCGATCTTAACTTGCAGCTCTTTCTCCTTAGCTGCAGCAACTTCCTTCAGAGATGCAAGGGCTCCATCTCTGAGCTCAAGCGAGTGTTTCTTTTCTTCGACTTGGGCCGCATTGAGTCGGAAATCGTCCTCGGCCATTACCAAGCTAACAAGCGCACGACCCAGGCAAGCTTTGGCGTATTTGAACTTGTATGCGCTCGCCAGTGAGGACACGCCGATCTCGGACCTCGGATCCCATACCATCATAGGGACCCGAGCAGCATCTATGACATGGGCAGGCAGCTCCACAGTACTCGATATCTCGGGAATCTCAACTGATTCAAAAGTCGAGAACCACTTCTCGACCGATTCCCGAGGCTGCCTGAAATTCAAGAATCTTTCCTCATCCATTGGCAAGAAGGACCGATCAATAATGGGTTCCTTCTTCTTTTCACGATCACCACCATCGTGCTTCTTCTTTCTCCGCTCCTCGGTAGCTGGAATCTCTTCTGCACGTCTTTTTTTCGACCGAGTAACGGGCACTTCACGCTCAACAATAACCTCGTGGCCCTCCTCAGGCTCATCAGAAGCCAAATCAATCACCGGCGGATTCTCTGCTGTGACGGCCTCAACATTTGGCTCAGCCTCAGAAACAGCAGCAGTCGCAGCAGCAATAGCAGCCATAGGACCTGCTGCTGCAATAGCCAGAGGATTAGGCTGCGGGACCACGATTGCAGCCCCCGACGTCGCACCATCCCCGACGTCGGTTTTTGGCGGATTCATGATGGGGTTTTCCAAGTAAGCCTTCACTAATTTCTTGCGACCCATTCCTGTCAGACGCAGCTCTTTGCTCTTCCCAACTTTAGTTCGCAGTTCCAAATTCGGACTCCTTTGTCGGAAGGCTCTAGCGTCACGAACAGTCTTGAAACCGAGCACTCCGAGAAGCGGATAATATACTGCAATTATAAAACCGAGTTATTATGACATTCAAAAGCTACCGACTTTGAGTAAGATTGAAAAGTTCGATTCGAATTTACCTGGTTGAAAAGAACCGTCTAAAATTTCTGGACACAATCCAGCGGCTTTCAACCTTGAATCCTTCAAAATCAGCTTGAAACCGCGCTGTGTCTTTTTAAGTTTGAATAGTTCCGCAATTCTTCCTCTTAAGGTTGCACTGAGTTCAACTCCTTTGCTTTTGGCTGCAAACAGTAAAGTTGTTGACCTGTTAGTACACAAATAAAAAGCAAGTCAGAACAAACTCGGTTTGTTGGAAGGAAGGATAATACTTACAAACTGCAGAATTAATATTAATTGGAATTGACATTCCATCAATCAAGGGTTTATTGAAATTCGGAGTCTGCCAATCCCCGCCGACCCACAGCCATTCTTCTTGGAACCCATGCAGCGACTCCGGGATTTCTGTGATCAGATCACCGATCTTGAAACCACTTTGGGGCCTTCCTGCGCAAGCATAGCAAATCAGAGGATCTGCTACTTGCCTATCAGTACATCTCCGGAATGAGAAAAGGCTCCTTAATTCCTCCACAGTCGGCATGTCCCAACCCTTCTCACTAAATAGCACCATAAGGCCGATTATTCTTTTCCATGAATTTGGTGCTACCTGACACAGGGCAATTCCCCAATTTCTTAAGTAGTCTGTAATTAAAGCCGGAAGGGGAAAACGAAGTCCAGACCTCAACGAGTCGGCAAATACGCCGACACAACCTGGAGGTGGGCACGTGATCCTCTCACCTGGATATGGAGCGAACAGCCTTACCGACGAAGGGATATAAACTTCCCCACGAAGTATGACGATGTCGGCGTCAGTAAGAATACTCGGCTCTCCTCTATACTCGTCAATCGGCTCTGGCCACCGACGAGCAGGACGCCTCCAATAATCTGGAAGTGACATGGCGTCCTCTTCGACTCGCTTGTCCTCATCGATGATATCCCTATTGAGATTAAGACTCTTTACCAAAAGAGGATCCCACCGATAATACTCCAGAGGCAATTCCAAATCCTCATCGGTAAGGATCGGAACATCCGAAATAGTTCGGCTACTGCTATTCTCAGTTTGCGCAGACATCTTTATCTCCGAAATCGATGAAAAATACAGAAAAAATTCGAAACAGAACAAGAAAACGAGAAAGATTAGGGCAAACTCTTACCGAAACTTTCGAAGAACTCTGGATTGATGAAAAGATCACAAAAAGAAAGCGAGTACGCAAGGAAAATACGTAAAGAAACGATTGTTGAAAGAACGCAAGAAAAATCGAAGAAGTTAAAGGTACAGAAATTTTTTGCGCCCCAAAACCGACTTTAATTTATAGGTTTTGATTTATGACCGTTGGAAGTATCCGGAAACGGCGCGTGTAACGGACCTGTCTTCAAGGGACATAACGTTACAGTAATTATTAACCTACGTGGCCAAATCCTGAAACGCCATGTCGTTACAAAATTGTATCCGTTGGACCCATTTAATGCGGACACGTCTTTTAAGAGCCGCCATGTCAGATCAAATGCCATAAGTGCCATAAAGTGTTCTCATGTCGGTAAACAATGCGAACTAAGTCGGAATAAAGAGAAATAACAGACGACATCAGCAATCATTCAAAAAGCTTCGAATACTCACTGATGTCGGGGGCCTCACTGTTGATGACAAACCTAGTAATAAAGATTGAAGATGGAGATTAGTCATATTATTGAAGAAGAAAATTTGCGAGAAGGTGAACTTATTACAAGTCGGTATATGTTGTAACAAGTTACCGACTTATAAAGAATTACCGACTTTCAAAAGATCCAACTTCCGAAAGGCCTTCAAAAGAACCAAAACCGATATCTGAGACCAGCGCAAGTAAACCGACTCTAGGTCAACCGACTACCATAAAGTTTGAGCATTCTAACAGAAAGTAATCATTGGAAGTATCTGATTGGACCAACGAAACAAAAAGGCAATCATTGATGTTTCCCGCCGCCTCAAACAAAGCAGCTCAATATTAAATGCATCTCTATCCATTTCGAGGAAGAAGACAAAAGCCACCGTACTATAAATAGCAGAATTTATGATAGTACGAGGATCTTCTTTCAATCACATTGTACACGAACTTAAGACAAACTCGGTTTTCAACTTAAAACCGACTTCTGTACCCTAGTGAACAAAATTAATAAAACTTTAATACAATTTATCCTCATTTCTGGACATCAACTGTACTTAATTTGAAGTTGTTAATTCAAGACAGCAACAATAATGATCCAATAAGTTATGATGAGGCAATATCGGACATTGACTCAGATAAATGGCAAGAAGCTATGCAATCCGAAATAGATTCCATGTATTCAAACAAAGTATGGACTTTGGTTGATCCACCACAGGGTATTGTACCCATAGGTTGTAAATGGGTTTACAAGCGAAAACGTGGTGTAGATGGAGAAGTAAATACTTTTAAAGCAAGACTGGTTGCTAAAGGTTATACTCAAAAACAAGGTGTTGATTATGAGGAAACTTTTTCACCAGTAGCAATGCTTAAATCTATTCGGATATTGCTAGCCATAGCTGCGTATTATGACTACGAGATATGGCAAATGGATGTGAAAACTGCTTTTCTTAATGGAAANA
>BKCP01003447.1:67157-80382 GCA_008636005.1 Striga asiatica
TTGGATTCCTAAAGCGAGTAACCTCAAGCCGTTGAAGTTACAACCGGGAACCGATTCCCACAATCCACATCTTTGTTGAAGGAGTTCAAGACACTCGGTAAATATTTCTACTGGTATTTACTTTAATATAACAAATCAAAATTTGTATATGATGCATGTTTTAAAGATGACGATCAGTTAATTCGCAATTAGTATGTACGGGTGTTGTATTTATACGATAAATACTTACTTTAAAAATTTTAAATTCCGCTGCGTACAGCCCGTACGGTACTAACGAACCCAACAGAAACAAATGAGGAGAATGGTGAAACTAGGAAAGGGGTGGAGACCATTACTACGGACACCTTTTCCTCCTCCTCCCGAACCATTACCGCTCCACTGGATGAAGACGACTCCTTCCAAGTAGTGGGCAAACGCAACAAGATAATCACTCGAAGTGGAGCCGCGAGCCAATCCATCGCACCTTCAGGTCAACAATCCAAATTAAGAGGCAAACCGGGTGGGAGGAATGAAGGAGGTAAAGGAACTAATGTGAAGAAGGGGGTATCCCTACCTCTTCCCAATGATTATCGTCTCATGGAACATTAGGGACTTTAATGGGCTCCTAAAACAAGATGAGGTGATCAACCTCATCCGCAGAAATAAAATAGACATTTTGGGTCTATTGGAAACGAAAACCGATACTAGGCGACTAGCTCTCTTTGTGGATAGAAGATTTTCGGGTTGGGAATTTTGTGAGAATTTTGAAGTTGTTGATCGCGGGCGTATAGCACTTCTATGGAACCCCGTAAAGGTAAACATCACGGTGGAAACCACCTTGCCTCAAGTCATAATTGCGAAGGTCCATTGTAAGGTTAGCAACCACGCATTTATTGCTAGCCTCATGTATGGACTCCACACGAGAGGAGATCGGAAATTGTTATGGAATGACCTTAGGGCTGCTCGGGGAAGGATCTCTTTGCCTTGGATGCTCCTTGGGTATTTCAATGCCATTCTAAAATCGGAAGAGAGAATTAGAGGCGAGAGGGTCACCAGCTGGAACACCAGGGATTTTAGAGAAGTTTGTGATGAATTAGGGTTGTCGGATGTTCCCTCAAGCGGATTTTACCACACTTGGACCAACAACCATGTGTGGTCGAAACTTGATAGGGCTATGGTGGATACTCAACGAGAGAATGCCGACCTATTCGCACATGCGACCTTTCTAGCACCGGGTATTTTCGATCACTCCCCGTGTTTAGTAACTACCTTTGAGGCGCGAAGTGACAGTTGATCATCGTGGCGATTCTTTAACATGTGGACGACCCATGAGACGTTTTTGTCGAGTGTGCAAGATAGTTGGAATGAAGGAGGTGGGGGCTCGAGACAATTCCGCCTTGTGTCAAAACTAAAGAACCTTAAGAACTCCCTTAAGGCTCTTAATGAGGAGGCCTTCGCACATCTCCTCCCGGGCCAAAGAAGCGAAGAATGCCCTCGAGACCGCCCAACAAGTGCTCCATGATCAACCCGACGACTCCGACACCAAGGCTAAGATGGACTCACTCAGAATTGAAGCTCTTAAGTTGGCCAAAGCGGAGAAGCTCTTCTATCAACAAAGAGCCAAATGCAACTTTCAGATCAAAGGAGGCAAGTGCACCAAGTTCTACCATGGCTTGGTCAAAAAGCGATCGAAACGGAACTTCATCGCCTCAATCAACCGAGAAGATGGCACAGTCACTGAATCTGCGGTGGAAGTGGCAAAGGATATGAGTCTCTCCTGGGAACCGAAATAGAAACGGAGGAAGTTGATCCAATAATACTTCGATCGGGACCGTGTGTTGGAGTCGGCGACTGCAGGGCACTTACTACCCCGGTCACCGAGGAGGAGATCAAGAACGCACTCAGAGATATTGATGGTGGTAAGTCCCCGGGACCGGACGGCTATACATCTACTTTCTTTTTGAAAAGTTGGTCCATCGTTGGGGCCGATGTCATAGCGGCTATACAAGAGTTCTTTCGCTCCGGCATGCTTCTCAAACAATGGAACCATACAGCCCTCACGCTTATCCCGAAATCCTCACACTCTTCGCAAGTCACGGACTTTCGGCCTATTGCGTGCTGCAACACGATTTACAAAATATGTTCCAAAATCCTAGCTAATCGAGTTAGAGCTGTCCTAGGCTCAATCATCGATGAGGCTCAAGCTGCCTTTGTGAAAGGGAGGAGCATTACGGACAACATTCACCTCATGTAACAATTGCTTCATCACTACTCCAGGAAACGGGTCTCCCCGAGGTGTATCATCAAAATCGACGTCCGCAAAGCATTTGACTCAATTTCTTGGTCCTTTTTGAAGCAAGTGCTAGATGGACTCGGCTTCCCTCCAGTCTTTTCGAGGTGGGTCTTGGAGTGCGTCACCACTCCTTCTTACTCATTATCTATTAACGGAAGCCTCAAAGGTCACTTCAGAGAAGCCCGTGGATTAAGGCAAGGTGACCCCTTATCATCTTTCCTTTTTCTGATTTGTATGGAGTACCTCACTAGGCTGATCAAGAACAACACAGAGGTCGGCACGAACTTCAAGTACCATCCGATGTGTGAGAACTTAAAAATCACGCACCTTGCTTTTGCCAACGACCTCATACTTCTTTCTCGGGGTGACCCTTTGTCAATTCGAATTCTCCTGGATTGCCTTAAGGACTTTGGAGCAAAATCGGGTCTTGAAATGAACGTGCTAAAAATCTGGCTGGGATCAAAGAAGATATACGGGCTACAATCCTAAACGACACAAACTTGCAACACGGCCCAATGCCCTTTCGATATCTTAGTGTCCCTCTTTCTTCGGACCGTATTACCAGAAGGCTCTTTGATGATATGATTGCACAAATTGTAGGTGGAATGGGCACACTCTCTCCTACGTCGGGAGACTGAAACTCCTATGCTCGGTAATACAAGGCATAGTGTGTTTTTTGATGGGGATCTTCCAATTGTCTGGTATAGTAAGAACAAAAATAACCCAACTGTGTAGAAGGTTCCTTTGGGGTTCGAAGAGTGCTCCAGTGGCTTGGGAAAGCTTATGTAAGCCGCGGTTGGAAGGTGGTTTGAGGCTTAGAAACTTGAATGTGTGGAACCAAGCGTTGCTCACCCGGACGCTTTGGAACATGCAAGCTAAGAAGGACACCTTGTGGCACAAATGGATTCATAATATCTATTTGAAAAGGAACTCCATTTGGGACTGGGAAATAAGACCGAAGACTCACCTCTCTTCAAAAGCCTCTATGAGATCCGTCAAGTGTTGGTGGAAAAGGCAGGGACCGAGCGGGATGCGGAAGCCCTTCTAAAAGGGTGGAAATCTCGAGAAGGCCATGATGGGACTAGCAAATGCTACGAATTCCTAAGATCAAGGAGGAACATGGTGTCGTGGAATAGGGTAGTTTGGCGTCCGTGTAATACCCCTAATCACTCTTTCATCCTATGGCTAGGGATGCTAAATCGGCTCTGGACAAAAGATCGCCTCGAGTTCCTCGAGGAAGATCCGACATGCCCGCTTTGTGGTGAGGAGAATGAATCTTCGAACCACCTATTTTTCAAGTGTACCTTTAGCTTAGAGATTTGGGTGGAGATTCGTACTTGGATTAGTCTTCGACATAAACCGGCCACACTAAAAAGAGCCCTCAAATGGATCAAAAAGGAGACGAGAGGAAGTGGATGGCAAACCAAGTTGAAGAAAGCAGCGTTTGCGGCTACCGTATACTTCATTTGGAATGCTAGAAATCGATTGGTGTTCGAAAATGCATATCAAGTCCCGAGTCTTATAATTCACAAGGTAAAAACTCATGTTTATCGAACTATATTTGCCATCTATCCGAATGTGCTCATTGAATTTGAGAGGAGATGTCTTGGGTCTTGAGAGGCATTTTGGGTACTTGATTGTTGAGGATTTGTGGTGGTCGGAAGACCTAGGAGACTGGTTGGTTGGAAAGGGAACACCCCGTTCTTGCAAAATTATGCTATCTGCCCAGTTTTTCGCGACTCGCGACTTATCTCGCGAGTCGCGACTTTTCACCTGATGATGGCAACATTGCTCTGTTTTCTTCGCGAGTCGCGACAACAAACTCGCGACTCGCGAGTATTGGTCGCGAGTCACGACAGAATATCGCGAGTCGCGACTTTCAACACTTTCTGCCCAGATTCTCGCGATTTCAGTCGCGAGCCGCGACCTGTGTCGCGCGTCGCGACATATATTCGCGAGTCGCGACTTTTCACATATTACCTACCATTCTTCTCAGTTTTCGTCACGAGTCGCGACATTTTTCTGCTATTTTTTGCTACTTCGGCTCGTTTGGATCCGTATAAAATTTGTGCAATTTGATTTTCATAACATTAGAACGACCAACTGACTTGTGGTTGGCTTTCCCTTGCGAATGAGGAACCGACCTGTGGTTGCCCATTACGTGTTTGTATGCCGTAAACCTGTCGTCCAAACAGTTTTGTAATATATATTTACATTTAACGATCAAAAAAATAAAAATATTGAATTAAAAAATAAAGGGTATCTAGTTTAGCATTATCACCCGTACGAATTATAAACAAAATATAGTATTAAAAAATAAAGGGTAAGTAGTACAAATAATTGTTTATGTAATATTGAATCTTTTATATACAACATTCTTTGTCTGCGTGTTGTTTTCTTTATCGAGAAAAATAAGAAGAAAAAAGTTTCGAATTGCAAATCTATAATAAACCAAAACATGGTCAACTTTTAGATCAAAACCTCAAATATTCAAATCCATTCATAAACTAATTACTATCAACTTTTTACAATATCGCGACAACACTCAGTTTCTTCAGGACCACCAAGCTCCAATGATCGCTCAAGTGGATGACATTTTATGGATGTCGAAATTTTAGGTCTTGACAAGCTCTTAAATAGGTTGTGTGCATACGGATATGATAATTTATACGAAAATGTAATTGATCAATAATGTTATGGCATAATTGACATTAATGTTATGGCATGATTATGGAGACTAGTTTTACATCGTGCATTTACACGAAAAGTGATATAATAGAAGAGAAAGTAATTAAAATGTAGATTAAAATAAAAATCATAACTTAATAAATGAGAAAAAAATAATTAAAAAAAGTGAATCTAAATATTATTAAACACTCATTTATATACAATATGTGTGGTTTTTCTATCGTCAGAATCCCCATCACAATAAATTAATATCTTTAAATTTTTTTTTCTCGTGACTCTGGAAGTTAATTTTTCAAAAATATTTGATGTACCTTTGTAATATCCGAAAAAATATTTTGTATTATTGTATGACTGGAAAAAAAATAGAGATATTTGTAGTCATTCTTAATTAGTTGTGAAATATGTATTTATATAATACCAAAAAATATACAGTATCAAGATAAAAATAAAAATATTTTGTATTTCAGGACATAAAAAAGCGTTACAGAAACGGATACCATCCAAAATGGGACCTGTCAAAATAAATTGTGTAACTAAAAGTTAGATATTATCATTAAATGGCGAACATATTTTTATTAATTGAACACCTATTTTTATTAAATGAACTCATATTATTATTAATTGTTGGTGGAATGAAATTAATTGAAGCTTCCCAGCAATTATATTTCTCGATATAAGATGATCTTGACTCTTATATATGCGCTAGTAGGACCGGAACGCCCCTACTAAATAAGCAGATGAGGCGAGGATAGTTCATCATTCAGTGGTGGGTTGTTCATAGAAAAGAAGGCGTCGCCCAACGAGCGGAAGATTTGGATAGACATTCACGAGTACGAGAAGGAACTACCACTCATTCATTAGTACAAGCCTAATATTTTAGAAATGAATTTCTCGAATCAAATAGAGTTTGTGGATTACAATCTCTATTTTTTCCTTCGATTCTTCTCACTAACGATTTTGAGTCATGGAGTAAAATTTTCAGCTTGGTCTTCACCTTGACTTAATTTGACTTGAATTAATGTTAATCCGAGGGCCAACGTGTTGATTTCAGATCAAACGATGTACTATCTCAAAAACGTGAAGAACACGAGTCCTTGGTCTTCGCCACAAAGTAGATCTCGAATATTCTCTGCGCTGGTTTTGAGTTTACTAACGCAATTCGAATGTTTGACAACTTGTTTTTGGATTAAACGACAGTCTTGAGGTTGAACGCGCTTGAATCTTTAAGAACGCGTTTGAATCTTAAAGAACACTTGAATCTCGTCGAAAGAATCTCTAGAGCTCTTGAATTTGATTATGAATTATGATGTGTTTTTTAGCTTTAGGGAGAGTCTCTAATTATAAGTGTAGGAGAGAGAATCCTACCAAATTTAAGAATTGTAGGACGTGATTTGATTAGTCCACGTCAATTCACATAAGATTTTATAGATCTACTTAAATCTCCAAAGATCTTCTAGTAGACATGTGATATATTTACGAAGAAATAAGATTTGGCATTTGGCAATATTTGATTGACCGATAATTAAATTATCAAAATATCAATTAATTAACTATTTAATCTTATGAATATTTCTAAAATATAAATAGAAAATATGACTTTATTTTTAATATATTAATTTTCACATGGCACCATTTGATTGGCAACAATTTTTCTTTATCTACAAATGTCCTTCGAGGCTTGCTCATGGACGACAAGTTTTAGAGTGAATTAGTCGTGATATCTTTTGAATAGATAATTGGCAAATTAATCAAAAGACCATTCCTAAATTAACTTCAAAGCTTAAGCCCAAAATCCACCTTGACCTAAATAATGGGCTTCATATAGCCCATTACCTATCTCCTTCCGAGAGTATTGTAGCCCACAATATACTTCTCTCTTCGAAACAACAAGAGGCAAATACTTTCCTTAGCATAGACATCTTTTTTTCATTTCAAATAAGTCATTGTTGTATTTTTCATTACTATGATTAATTTCCAATTAGATACACAAGCTTCCAACTTTGAACTTCCAAGTATTTGTTGCCTTCCAATTACGCACCTGCAATTTTGACAGAATATATATGTGTTATAATTTGTAACTTTCCATCACTCATTTTTATCATATTTTCTTTCCCACCTTAGTATTCTCAAAGATTTACTTGTTAATGGTCAGGTTCCTCATCACATTAGGAGATGAAATTTTCCTAAACTTACAGGGGTTCTCCCATATAAAAGAAGAGCCTTGGACATTGTTCACCACACAAGTCACAAAAGAAGAGCCCAGAACATTGAATAGGTATGGTCTTGTCCTTCTCTTCCGTTCGTCATTTTTTTTTTTTTTAATTTATGGTTGCTGCTACGTTGGGATGCTTAGGAGCTACTATGTACATCAAAAAATTTTTTGTCCAACTTTTTCAAAAGAGTCTCATCAACTCCCACCTCCTATGCTCCTGTCCTTCAAGTGTTCGACCAATTGTCTGCGAGGTATTAACATTTTCAATAATTTTCTTGTTTCTCCATTGCTTTCTGTTACGTTTGAGCTACAACACCTCGTTGGGGCCAAGGTAAGTTGCTCGGGGCTGCTCTGCCATTGCTCGGTTGTTGTTCAGGGTGAAAAGAGGCTTTTCAGGAGCTGTCCGGGCTGAAACAAAGCTGTTTGGGAGCTGTCGGGCTGAAACAGAGCTGTTTGGGAGCTGTCGGGCTAAAATGGAGCTGTTTGGGAGTGAGTTAATTGTCTTTCGGTACTTCTATTTATTTATGTCACCGTTAATCATTCTTTTCTTTATTTTTTTATAGCGCACGAGTAACAAGTACCAACAATTACGTGGCTCGCGTTTGCCGACATCAAGCTTTATATACACAGTTTCGGACATTTTTCTTTGAGCAGATTAGTTGTATTCATCGATTTTATTCAATCGAAGCTCATTAGTTCCCTTTTTAATTTTAATTTCCAAATTTTCAACTCCTATGATCGCAACGGTCTATTTTACGAGCACTTCCATATGGGGAGAGATACATTTAGTGGTTCTTGACGACAAACGTCAAACACTGGAGAAAAGGACTCGCCTCGCAGTCGAAGACCCAATCATCGGTGATTTCTCGAAAACGTGGCCGAGAGTTATCCCTTCACATGAGTGAGTGGACTCAAGAGTATGCCTACGAGAAATCTAAAGCATGGATATTGCAAGCAACTCACCACCACAACCAGTTAAACGAGACATAGCCATTGCCAACTCTAGGACGACGCATCATAAAAGGTCAAGCTGCATGGGGAGAAGCCATCAAATTTGCCGGCAAATTCCACTACACACACAGTTATTGGGAGTGGATCGATTACATACTCAGTTAGTGCACTTGATCAAGGCCGAGATTTATGATGTTGTGTGCGCCTAGCTCTTCACCTACGACTGTAAACCCGAGATCATCAAGGCATTCTTCGAGGCGTGGTGTCCCTCTACCAACATATTGTTGACGTCTTCCAGGGAGCTTTCAATATTGCTACGGGACTTACACGCCTTGGCTGGACTTCCTTCCAGTGGATTCATCTTCGATGAGGTCGTGCAGGATGCAAACGAGCTAGTCGGGATTAACAAAGCTAAGAATCCATGCCTCTTTTGCTGCCGTAAGCATCTCTTTCACGTTTATCACATGCTCTACAATGAAACCGATGACGGATGAGTGTTAGTCGAGAGATGGGTGCAATTCTGGTCGAAAAAGACCATCAAATACAGACAACCTCCAATCGTGCCGACAAGAAGAATGGAGAGAATAAGAGGATCATTCGCCTCAAGCCAACTCATAATCCGTCTAGAACCTTCGAAGAATATTGACACTGGGTCTCTCCCTGATTTTTGTTCAAGAAGATGGAAGTGATCGAGCTGAAGCTGCAAGAAGAAATTCACTTAGCGGTCTACCTTTCGTGTTGGATCTGTACATTCGTCCTTCCTAACGGCGATGTCGACATGATTCGTCTGAGCACCTTCAAGATGGAAAGCATGATGGCTAAGGGTTAGAAGGTCGGTCTCGCAATTCCGATGTTGACAAGTATCTACAAGGGGTTGAATGAGCTTACAAGTTGCACAAGTCCACCTCGATCGACATTTACCGTCCACTTCATTTACAGTTGGCTGGCACTTTACGCGGAGCGTTTCCCGCGACTCGGCATGCAGCGACGTGACCCGGCGATTCACGCGTAGCGATCGACTCCCTCGACGACGCTCGACATTCCCCGGCAACCAAGGGGCGGCTGTCAAGGACTCGACAAGGCTAGTGCAGGTCGAGGACGTGGGCAAGAGGACGCGTCTCAAAACCGTTTGTCCAACCCCGTAGGCTGTGTAAACGTCTTAAAGTTTGCAAAATTTTGATACGTAAATTCTCAATCCCAACAATAGATTCTGTTGCGTTAGGATTCATTTCTTTAAGTATTTGAATGTGCACATGAGTCTACGTTCTTAACCGAACCAACAAGAATAGCTAATAAAAAATGATTACATTATTATAAAAGTAACAATTTTATCATAATTAACTAAACAAATTGGCAGATATTTTTTTTTTCATTTGCATTAATTTAATATCATGTAATATGTATAGACTATTTTATTATTTTTATTATATCACAAATAACTGTAATTACTATCCTTTATATCATCATTTTTCATGTATATATATGTATATATATATATATAATTATAGGCTAAGAATTTAATGCAATAGCAATTTTTCCCAGTAATTTTTTCAACTAATTTTATAATTTTCTTTTTACGTTTTGCATTAATCAAATATTTTTATTTTTATTTATTTTATTACATAATAGCTACTACTAATTAATTATAAAGTTACACTAAATGATATATGAAATTTATATATATAAATATATATTTTTAAAATATTTGTTTTAAATTTTCTTTTCCAGCTCATTACGATTTTTTATTGAAATTAGTTCATTATTTTTGTGAAATAATCAAACCTCTTAAAATTCTACACAATTATAATAATAATTATATAATATTTTTTAATTAATTAGTCGTAATCACTAAAAACTGCAAAAAATACATTATTGCAAGGCCTAATTGCACATAAAATCGTGACATTTTGTGGAATTGCAAATAACTCAACATTTTTAATGTTGCAACTATATACTCTACTTTCATTATATCTTGCAAAATCGTCTCTAAACTCTTTTTCGAGCTGACATGTCCAGCCAAAATGTTTATGTAAATTTTATATGTTATAACCATAAGTCTCAAATTTCTTTATTGGAAAAAAAAATAATAATAATGTGTCGTATGTCTTTAAATTTACTGATTTCTTGAAATACTCATGTGCAGCAAGAACCTAATTTCAACTTTTGAAAAGACGTATGGTGGTGGAAGATTGTTGAGATGAACCACTCTCCAACCTCAGAAGCCCGCATTCAACTTTCCATGTACATACTTTGGTGGCTGTGGAAGTCACGTAACTTGTGGATTTTTCAAAATGTTTGGATGTCGGAGGCAACCATTGTCCAGGTTACGCAGAGAGAATGGTCGGAATTCTGTATGTTGGGTGCTTAGTAGTATTATGTTTTTATTAGTAGTGTTTTCTATTATCTTGGTCGAAGCTAGGTCTTTATGTTCAGTGGCTTTGATTTGTCTTGTCGTTTGCATTATGTTGGGTGTGTTTTCAGTTATTTGTTGTATTGGTTGCATTAGGAGTGTATTTAGTGCTAAAGGGCTCTTAATTTGGTTTATGCCTTTAGTACTTGGGATATTTGTGTATTTAGGCTACCGTTGGGGTGCTTCTCCTGTTTATTTTGGGCTGTAAGAGCTAGTTAGCTCTCTGATGTGTACTTTTATTTCTTGGTATGAGGAATTTTAATATCGTTTGAAAAAAAAAAAGGGTTGGCAAAGTCGAATCCAAGTTTCGGGCTAGCCTTGGAAAATATGCATAATGCCAACAATGAATCCAATCAAAAAACGCATCTAAAATATCATTGGAGGAACCAATTGGAAAGTTCACCTCGATTTGAAACGGGGAGGTCATTAGTGGATATCATTCAAAGTAATAAAATCATGAATGACCTTCTCAATAGCAGCTTTGGTGTAAACAGAAGCAAAATTTTGAGACTAAAAAATAAACTTAGAAACAATTGGGAATAAATTGAACACCCATCAAGAAAAAATGTCAGCAAATTTTTTCTAACAGTGTCATTTTATCTTAAATTTGAGACTTATTGTTTTAACCGTGGTTCATAAAACTGGACAGGACCGACTAGTTCAACCAGTTCAGTCGAAAATCGGTCAGCACACAGGTCCGATTTGAGGTACATAACCATTGGGGCAAAAAACGATCGGTTAAATCGATTGAAAACCTATAACTGTGATTCGAAAATGGTTCACGCGGCCCAGCAGTTAATTCGTAGAATTTTAGCTACCAAAGTTAAAGTTGTAGTTTAAATAGNTTTGTGTTTTCAATGTGGGATAGGTTACATGTGCTCCTTGTGTTTGGGACGAGAAGGTGAGCCATGAAGATTTGAGCTATCCGAATTGGGCCAAGATTGAGGCCCACCTAAATAGATAGAATAAGTGATGTCGTTTTCAACAAAAGCTCAAATCTGAATTGGTCCGAGATTGAGGCCCACCTCAATAGATAGATTTTATTTTTTCGAAACGATAATTAATATTAATGCCCAGCTCGGGAAAAATATTTACAATCGACAAGTCCACAGACACAAACCTTAGCATCCAAACTGAAGCTAAGTTACAAGGGAAATGATCCCACAGAGAAGAAAAAACAGCAAACTAAGAGGAAGAAATAAAGACTACAATTTACACCAACTAATAGACAAGCACAAAAGAGATAGCCATGCAGAGTTGTAAGAGTAGATAGAAGTCCTGCCACTGAACACTGGGTTCCCTAGCCAAACTTCCACTTGTGTCAGCTATCCACAAAAGCCAAGAAAGCATCAATAGAAATAGCAATAATATTAGAAACAACAACAATACTAGATTAAACCCGCAGGTGATTAACTTCTTCAAATTCTGTCCATTCCTTCCAGGCACCCTGAGCAATATCTATTTCAGATTTCCATGTGTTGTTGATATCCAAATATTTTGAGATTTCTACAGCCACCAGAGAATATACGAGGAATAATGGATACGATCAGCAAAGGTCTGACCTTTCCTCATTGTGCAAATATCAGACCACCAATTTCGAAAAGAAGAATTAGATTGTTGCATACCTTCCCAATGTAGTCCTGCCAGTTTCCAGACAGTCACAGCGCGAGGACAAGAGAGTAATATATGATCAATGGATTAATTCGAGGACCCACATACGCTGCAGATTGGGTCGACACTTAAGCCTCTTTTGATTAATTGATCTTGAGTTCCTAAGTAACGAAACCAACATTTCTAGAGGAAGACTTGTATCTTCTTCTTTATCTTGAGTGCCCAGGTGGTTTTCCATACTTTCGACATTATCAGATTGTGATTGCTCCACTCAGTGGAGACTGATTTCGCCGTCTTTTCTGAGAGGATAGACCCGTAGGCCGACTTGACCGAGAATTTTGCCTTGCTTCTGAGGAGTCCAAATCATGGTATCTTGCTGACCTGGTTTGAGAGGAATGTCCAGAGTCATTTGGGCTTCTTCGGGCTTGAAAGATTGCTCGATAAGGTCTTTATCCCAAGCAATACCATTTGCAGACTTTTTTAAGCTTTAGGCAATCTGAATTAAATACCAGAGATGGAGAGAGCTTTTGAAGTTCTGCTATCCAGGGGTCGCTCCATATGTCGGTGTTTTAGCCATCCCCAATTGACATGATGACTCTCTTTTTCAGGTGCGGTATGATTTTTAGCCAGGTGCTCCATAGCCACGAGTTGGAACTTTTATGATGCGCTTTCCACAGAGATGAATTTGGGAAGTATTTCCTTTGAGAATCTTGCTCATCAAGAGGGCTGGTTTTTGAATTATCCTCCAAAGCTATTTTATGATGAGTGCTTCGTTGAAGGATGATAAGCATTTAAAACCCATTCCACTGGCTTCCTTGAGCAGTGTGAGTTTGCTCCATGATGCCCAGTGGATTCGACTTCCTCCATGAGCTTTGGAGCCCCACCAGAAGGAGGCAGAATGCCTGCATATTTCTTTACAGATAGCCAGGGGTAATTTGAAGCAGGACATCACAAAGGTGGGAAGGGCTCCTATAACTGACTTTAATAGAACTGTGATGTCATTTTCAACAAATTGATGTAATGTATGATATGATTTTACACTAAATTAAACCTGAAGCTGGGAATATTACATGAAGCTTGT